>AWOL01S0004421.1:0-10529 GCA_000715115.1 Nicotiana otophora
AAAATTAGGAAGATGATCATGGTTTTAGCTCATTCGAGCATTTTATCAAACACTATGTGCATTGTAAGGTTTCATGGTCCTTTTATGGAGGATTCCATCTTCCCACAGCCCATGCTTTGCCAGTTTTAGGTCTACAATCTCCCTACATCCCTTGATAACACAACAACAACAACAACAACAACCCAGTATAATCCCACTTACAACAACAACCCAGTATAATCCCACTAGTGGGGTCTGGGGAGGGTAGTGTGTACGCAGACCTTACCTCTACCCTGGGGTAGATAGGCTGTTTCCAAAATAACCCTCGGCATCCTTCCCTCCAAGAACTCCCCACCTTGCTCTTGGGGTGACTCGAACTCACAACCTCTTTGTTGGAAGTGGAGGGTGCTTACCATCAGAGCAACCCACCTTGTCATCCCTTGATAACACATGTATGCAAAATAAACAACTCTTATACCCATGAATTATCTTACTAATTGCCCATTTCTAGTTAAATTTCAAAATTACGGGTTAGGGTATAAAACCTTACCTTTAGGATAAAGACCTAGTGTGCTTTCCTTATTAATCTTCCAAGATTTGAGTAAGAATTGGTGGATGAAGCTTGGGAACTCCTTTTCTCACTCTATGACACACTCTCTCTCTAGAAATATATGTTTTTCCCCTTTAAAATAATCCCCAAGGGTGTTTTATTAGAATGGGGCCAGATTCAAAAATTTGAAAAACTGGAGGCCCAACACAAGTCTACGGTCACATATGCGACCGCATAATGCTTCTGTGGTCTAGGAAATGGCTCTCCGAAACTCGGCACCACTGCCTGGGTATGCGGCTATTTTGCGGCCCGCATACCCGTTCTACGATCGTATAATGCACCGCAGAACTTCATTGCGCAAAATCTCCATGCTGGTTTTCCGATCAATGTACGGCCAACACAATCGTTTTGCGGTCCCATAATTGCCCACAAAATGACATCCAAAAGTTTCCCAATTGACTGCCTCACTCTACATCCTTTTTGTGGCCAGTTGAGTGATTCTACAGCCGCATAGTGGGCCGCAGAAATGCTTTTTTTTGCAAAGCCTTTTCCTTCAACTCCCCAACGTACTGTTCAACCCAAAAAGTTCGTACCACAACTATCATTAACACATACAATGGTTTATGGACTTTTGGACGACGTGGTTCGTGCTAGGATCTCTTGCGGTGATCTTTGGTTTAGGAAAATAGTGTACCCGCAAGGAGAATTGTTAACTTGAAGGTAGGTTGAGGAGTATTCGAAGACATTAGTCAACTTGGTAGTGTAGGGTCAGCATAATAATAAAGGTAATTGGTTCCTTTGGTGTGGTGATGCTTTACGGGTGTTTTGTGCCATTACACTTGGTTTTGACTGCTTGCGTGACTTGGTTAAGTTGGGAAAATTCAGTTTTGATTTATTAGTTATGTGTGGACTGGTATCGAATGGTTATTGATAGTGTCGAGGACGGCTTGGGCTGGATGTCTGCCAGCGGTATAAGGAACATGTTGTGTGTTATGTGTTTTCTCCTATATGGGGACACAAGTTCAAGATAGCATGGACGATTTCAGATGTTTAGAAGAATGCTAGCATTATCTGGTACAACCTAAGAAGGGTGCGCACTCCAAAATGTGCATTGTGCTTTGACTTGAAGATGCTTGACATGTATTACGCTAATGGCCCGATTGATTGAATACTGGTGTTCGGATTTATCTATAGAGCAATAAAGAATTATGGAAGTATTTTTCGTGGAACAATTGTGTATGATGAATATGTCAGTAAGTTGAAGATGAAAAGGATTCTCAAAGGCATGTGTTATAGATCGATTATTGTGCAAATTTCTATTGTTATCTACCAATTTTGGGAGGATCAGAATTGATTTGGAGGCCATTGGTGGGCCTAATGAGAATGTGTATTCTACATCAAGTCGGATTTTTCTACCCAACTAAGTTATTGTGGATGGATGTGTTATTATTTGGAGTGGATCTTATTCGTGTTCTGATATGTTCCATGCATTACTCTCATATGCTATGATGGGTTGTGATCTGTTGATTACTTTTACCTGATGCGATTACGTTAGTGGCCTACTGGCGAAATTCGGGCGAGATGATTCTCGGGGTGTTGAATGGTTGATTGCTCCTTGGTTGTGGTCTTTCTATTTGTGGTATATTGTTCTATCCAATTTTCCATGGTTATGGTAATGCACTCCACGTGTTTGTTATTGATATGTATATGGTTGTTGATAGCGAGCATCACGGCTCGACGTATCCTATGTGTACAGCTCTTTCAAATGGGTCACACATCATATCAGAGTTATGTTGGGATATGATCCTTTGGGCTTAATTCTTGTGTTATTTTTCTCCCTTGTGTGATTGCTTCATTGCATTGTGCTTCATGATGGTATCTGTTGAGCTTGCGGGGCGGTTCTCTCATTTGATTCTCTTCAATTATTGGGTACATCGAATTTGTCGCTTGTTTGGTGCACTTATTACATGGTATGCAACTCTAGGTAGGATTTATGTGGCATATTGGTATAACAACTTGTATTAGATGAGGTGAAGTTATTGGGCCTAAATGTAGCGCCATCAGATTTGATTAAGCTATGTTTGGAACTATAGTGTCTTTAGTCACCCTAGATTTTGGCTTTGGTTCTCGTCAGGCAAGAGAACTCCATGACTGGTTGATGTGATGGCGGGTTATGCGTTTCTGTATGTTTCTTTCATCATTGTTTTTGTTTGAAGATTTGGAACAAGGTTCTTATTGATAGGATGTTAGATATCATTACATTATTTGATATTTGAATGACTATTGTGGTCAGAAGCTATGGCTATGTGTATCTATGTTATGTGGAATATCATTTGAACACACTTGGGATATGGTTACGGCTTGATGCAGCTTAATCCTGACTTATACAGCATATAGATGCGAGAATCGTGTCTCATAATTAATTTGGGAAGTTGGAGATTGGGTTCTAAGGGTTCTAAGCTAATGTTAAGGTAATGATCATTAGTTAGATTGTGTTGTCTGACTTATATAGATTGGGATGAGGTGAGATCACCCATGGGTATGGGCGTGGTGAGTTTATACGATGACTTGATGGCTTTGGGACGATTCTTTGCACATTCGAGGATCAACACATATTTAAGTAGGGGAGAATGTATTGACCCGACAAGATGTTATGAGAATTTGTATTCAGTTAGGTGGTTTTAGGTCATGCGTAGAAATGTATAGTGTATTATGACTTGTGTGTATCGTTTGTTTTGGTTCCTCATCAGTTCGTGATTGATTTGGAAGAATGATTCTCAACTAGGAAGCCTTAAGTTGGAAGAGTTAACCAAGCTTGAATTTTGTGTATTTGACCTCGGGACGGAACTTTTATTATTCCAATAAAGCCATATGATAATTTTGGACTTAGGCATATGCCCAAAATTGGATTCGGAGTTTTCTAGGCTGATTTGGTACTATTGGCAAAAGTTGACAATTTGAAGGTTTAGAATTTTCCTAAGTTTCCATGGTTTGACTTTATGTCTATCGGGATCGAATTTTGGTTTTGTGAGTTTGTACGACTCCAGTTTTTCATTTGGAACATGTCTGCAAAATTTGGTATCATTCCGAGTTTGTTTAATAGGAATTAGACGTAAGTTGTCTTTTTGCAATTGTTAAGTTTCATTGTAATTTTCGTGTGTTATGTTGTCTGATTCATGCTTTTGGATGTTATTTTGGTATTTTGATTGCGCAAGTGAGTTTGAATGATCAAGTGAGTTCCAAAGAGTTTGAGAGGTTAGGATCTTTGCAGGTGTTCTGTTCTCGCATTTGCGAGGAAATGGTCCTATTTGTGATTACCGCATTTATGAGATCCTGCTCGCTTTTGCGATGTTGTGAAAGCGGACCAACTTTTGCAATTTTGGAACTAATATCGCATTTGCGATGAGTTCTGGGTTCTGGATCCGCATATGCGAACCTCTGATCGCTTTTGTAATGGGGAGTTGGGACAGGAGCAGGTCGCTTTTGTGATTACTTTCTCGCACTTGCGAGCCAACTAGGTTTGCATTTGCGGACTTGTTGTCGCATTTGCGATAGCCTCAGGGTTGGGGTAGGCTTTGCATTTGCGATGCATGTGTCGCATTTGCGAACCTCTTATCGCAAATGCGACATCTGCAACTGATTGTATGTATTGTATATCGGGACATAGCTTTATTCATCAAATGTTTGAACCCTAGACTCGGTGGAAGGCGATTTTGAAGAGTTATTTTCGTACAAACTATTGGGTAAGTGATTTTGATCATTTTTTATTACATAACATGATCATTTAGGAGCTTTAACATCTAATCCATGGAATTTGAAGAGAAATTTTGGGAAATTTTGTCAACAACAACAACCCAGTCAAATCCCACACATGGGGTCTGGGAGGTTAGAATGTACTTAGACCTTACCCCTACCCCAAAGGGGTAGAGATGCTATTTCTAGGAGACCCTCAACTCAAGGAGACAAAAATACACAACAGAGTTTGTGACAACAAGAAAAATCAGAAAAATAATATAAGCATCATAGGAAAAAGAAGATAGATGGAAAAGTAATAATAACAGCCGATAATAATGCCACAGTATAGTGAAAAAATAGAAAAATAGTGCGGAGTTAACATACACCACTAATAGTCCAAGACAATACCCTAAGAGACTAATCCTCCCTCGGAACGAATGAGAAAAATGCTTGACTCCTTCCTAACCTTCAATCATAATGCTTGACTCCTTCCTAACCTTCAACTCTAAGAACTGACAGCTCACGTACAATAATATCAATACCTGTATCCGCACGGTCAACTCACGTGCTACGCGGACAACNACTCAGTGGAAGGTGTTGGTGCACTCAACTTGCTCCGGAATTGCCTATTTGGTCAGTATGCTCTAGGCATGTATTGATTGGTATGGCGGTGCCCTGTCCCGACCATTATGATATTTATGTACTCTTAGAAGGATTGTACATAGATGTCATGTATATGGGTACTTGTATGGTCTTTTCGGCCTATGTTTTGAGTGTACAAATGATCATGTCGGCCTTATATGCCCTTATGTCGCATGTATAAGTTTCTATATCATGCTGGATCGTCCTATGTCGAGTATTCCTTTACGTTTTTTTCTAGTTATCTCATGACGGCCCTTCTGTCCTATTTACCTATGATGGTTTGATAAGAAAGAAACATTACATTGGTACTTGGTTGAGTAAGGCACAGGGTACCCTTCGCGGCCCTCTGATTTGGGTTGTGACAATAAGGCCTTCTAATAAGCCGTCTAAATACGCGATAGATAGCTGTTGTTGTAGGCGAACTCTTCAAGCAGTAGAAACTGATCCCATGAACCCCTGAAATACATAATATAGGCACATAAAATATCCTCCAAGATCAGAATGGTGCGCTCGAACTTCCCGTCTATCTGGGGTTTGAAATGTTTTACTCAACTCAATTTGTGTGCCTAACTCATGTTGCACAGCTCTCCAAAAATACAATGTGAAGAGCGTGCCTCGATCGGAGAAAATGTAGACCGGCACACCATGGATACGAACAATCTCATAGATATAGATCGTAGCCAGATGCTCTGAAGAATATGTAGGCGCAACCGTAATGAAGTGTGCAGACTTGGTCAGTCTATCCACAATAACCCACATTGCGTCAAATTTCATCAAAGTGAGTGGGAGCCCAACAATGAAATCCATGGTAGTACGATCCCACTTCCTCTCGGGAATCTCAAGTCTCTGAAGTAAATAGCCCGACCTTTGATGCTCGTACTTCACCTGCTGGGAGCTCAAACACCGAGCCACATACTTTACTATAACTTTCTTCATTCTTCTCCACTAATAGTGCTGACTCAAATCCCGATACATCTTGGTGACACCAGGATGAATGGAATACCACGAAGTGTGAGCCTCTTCAAGGATAGACTCATGAAACCTATCCACATTTGGCACACATATCCGGCCCTACATCCGTAACACCCCATCATCTCAGATATAAACCGCTTTGGCATCGCCATTCTGCATTGTGTCCTTAAGGGAAAGCAAATAGGGGTCGTCGTACTGACGCACTCTAATGCGCTCATACAGAGAAAACCGAGAAACCACGCAAGAAANGGGCATACATATCCGGCCCTACATCCGTAACACCCCATAATCTCTGATATAAACCGCTTTGGCATCGCCATTCTTCATTGTGTCCTTAAGGGCGGGCAAATAGGGGTCGTCATACTGAAGCGCTCTAATGCGCTCATACAGAGAAGACCGAGAAACCACACAAGAAAGTGTCATGCCCCAAATTTAGGGTGCGCGACCGGTGCTCAACCGAGATAACCCGACTGGGAAAGCCTGTACATTACCTTTTACCCGAACTTATTCAAGAATAACAGTAAAATCAAATTCATTAATTAAGCGATGAGAGTGATCAAGTAAACAATAACTCAAACTCGTTATCAGTAGTTACATCATTTATAAGTTTCAAAATGCATATTCTTTCACAGTTTGATATGGAACGTGTGATACAATTACAACGTTACCAATTTTCATTTCCCTATAGCAACATACCACTCACGCTATGTCTACGGAGCCTCTATTAGATACAAAAGAGTACAATGATAGTGCCGGCAACAAGGCTCTGGCTATACCTCAAAACATGGTGATACAATGAACAAAATATACATGACCCCGAGTGAATTGGGGCTCACCAAATCAGCTGGGTAACAACAAGGCATTTCCATTCAAGACATTTAAGCACACATTTGATCAAATAGGAGTTTCAGGCACATTACGATTTCTTACACAAACTATCATTAGCTTTTCTTTGAAACAACACTTGAGGTGAAGGCATTTAGATATGCAAGCCCTACTTTGAAGACATTCTCAAATAGCAGTACAACATAACAAGAGCATTTGAATTACATATTGATTACAGATGTCTTTTGACACCAGATTATCTGGGTAGTCGATTCATAATAAGCAACTCGGGACTTACATGGATATTGTGGGGTTAAATTTTAAGAGAAGAGTTTAGCCAACATACCTTACTTGAGCTTCCTTAACTCTAAATGTTCCGGAAATCATAGCAACTTCAATCTATTTTAGAAAAGTAGCAAATTGAACCAAAATTAGGAAAATGGTCACGGTTCTATCTCATTTGAGCATTTTATCAAGCATTAGATGTACATTAAGGTTTAAAGGTCCTTTTATGGAGGATTCCTTCATCACACAACCCATTATTTACTATTTTACCTCAACCATCTCCCTACATCCCATGATCAATCATGCATGCAAAATAAGCCACTCTCATACCCATGAATTATCTTACTACTTGCCCATTTATAGTTAAATTTCGAAATTAAGAGATAGGGTGTAGAATCTTACCTCTAGAATGAAGACCTAGTGTGCTTCCCTTGTTAATTCTTAAAATAATTTGAGTAAGAATTGGGCAATAATTGATTGAGGAACTCTCTCCCTCTCTAGAGCCTTTTCTCTCTCTCCAAAGATGAAGTTCTCCCTTCAGAAATGGTCCATAGGGTCTAAATAACGAAATGGGGTCGGGTTATAAAACCCAAAAATGAAGCTTTGAAATGGGATCTGCAGTCGCATATGAAACCTCATAATGCTTTTGCAGTCCACGAAATGGGCGGCGAAATGGCCCTCCGTAACTAGGCTAGTCTTCCCCACTCTGCGGTCGTTATGCGCCGCAGACCTGTTCTGCGGTCGCATAATGCGCCGCAGAACCTCCCTCCGCAAAATTTCCAAGATGTCTCTGTGATCAGTGTGCGGCCCTCAAAATCATTTTGCGGTCGTTTAATGGGGTGAAATGACATCCAAAAATGGCCCAAATGTCTTCCTCACTCTACGGCCTACAAAGTGATTCTGCGGCAGGATAATAGACTGCAGAAATGCCCAATTCTACCAAATATATTCCTCCAACTATCATTAACACATACGCCTACCTCGGCACCACGAAACCTCAGGATTGTTAGGGAAACATTTACGGGGCCTTACAGCAAGAACCCTACTAGGCTCTTAAAAATCTAGTCTCGCAAACTGATTAGAAAAGCCTAAACATACATGGCTAGTGGTCTCTCTCCTACCGCAAAGTATGTCAAATTGCCCATACTATGAGCCTTTGTACTCAAGGCATGGACCACTACATTTGCCATATTGGGATGATACAAAATGGTGATCTCATAGTCTTTCAGCAACTTTAACCATCTTCGCTGCTCCAAATTAAGGTTCTTCCACTTGAACAGATACTGAAGAATCTGATGGTCAGTATAGACCTCCCATGGAACACCGTATAGATATTGCCTCCAAATCTTCAATGCGTGAACAATAGAAACCAATTCCAAGTCATGCACATGGTAATTCTTCTCATGAACCTTCTTGAGCTTCTGAAAATTTACCTCACACTTGTCGGACCATCTGAAAGGAGCATCCTTCTAAGACAATCTAGTCAAAAGTGTAGCAATGGATGAGAATCCCTATACGATACGGTGAATAATATCCGGCCAAACCAAGGAAACTCCAGATCTCATTAACTGAAGACAGTCTGGGCCAACTCTGAACTGCCTCAATATTTTTCGGATCTACCTTGATCCCCTCATTAGACACCATGTGACCCAAAAATGCCACTGAATCAAGCCAAAACTCACACTTGGAGAATTTTGCATATAACTTCTACTCCCTCAAGGTTTGGAGCACAGTCCGCAAGTTCTGCTCATGGTCTTCTCGACTGTGAGAATACACCACAATAACATCAATGAGAAGATGATGAAAGAATCAATACATGGTTAGAACACACTGTTCATTATGTGCATAAATGTTGTTGGGGCATTGGTCTACCCAAATGACATCACTAGAAACTCGTACAGACCACACTAAGTCCTGAAAGCAGTCCTCGAGAATTCTAATTTTGGAGTCTTCAACTGATGATACCCTAACCTCAAATCAATCTTCGAGAACATTCTAGCACCCTGAAGCTAGTCAAATAAGTCATTTTTGGCTATTTTCGACCAAGGAAATATCCCAAACTCTCTCAACAGCTCTCCAAGGTTCCAAGTCTAATCCAAGATGGTGTTACCTAGACCTATCCTAAAAAATTAGCCTAAGAGAAGAAAAGAGTCTTTATGGTGTTGTGATACCATTAAGGGTGCTTGTAAGCTAAGGGACGCTTTGGTTCGATTTTTTTATGATTATTTAAGAATTACAAGATAGAACTTGAAGTTATATAAGAAGTTGTTGTCTCTTATTGGACTATTTTGGAGTTATGTATATGACTTTATATGGCTGGAAATCACAGAAAATGGATTGGTTATAATGTTTGTATTGTTGTTATGCTGGTAAATATTTTTATTATGTTGATGATATTTTAAATAGGAAAATAAGCAACCACACAATACCTAGAAGTTGTCCATATTGTTGTAATATCTTGTTGGGTTGTTTGATGTTACTTTTTTGATGGATATAAGGTTGCAATGTCATGCCAATATGTGTTTTTATATTCTGGACTGTTTGAAGGTGTTTTAAGTATAAGGTAGATGGTAAAAAGAGTTGGGGTTTGGTTCCAATCCAAGCTTACCGCTCGTCGTGTTAAGTACTAGTTCTGTTGGTGACATTTGTGCACTTGTTGTTATGTAGGTTGAATTGTGTTGTTGGGTTGTTTGGTGTGTTGTGGTGCTGAAAGTATATAGTTGAAGGTCGTATGTGATCTTGTTGTTTTTATATACTTGGGGAAAGAAAGGAAAACAAGGGATATACTGCCCGTTTTAATAATAAATAAGCTTGTCTTCGTTGTACGATAGTTTCATCTTTCGTAGATTAACAATAGCATTATTATCGTTGTTGTAGATTAAAGTGCGATGAGATGATTTCAAAGTGGTCATTGGATAGACTGTGATAAGGCATGTTAAGGCTATCTCTTCTTTCCTTTTGGCATGATCCATTTGATACAAACGAAACAAGCAAACATGCAACTTTTACAAATGACTCTATTCTTAGAAGTATAGGGATGCATGAGTCCTGTTATTATACCGTTTGTTCACGGGTCTCAGAAAATACATAAGATGATAAATTTTATTTCATGATATTAAACGAAGGCATATTTATCTTATGACATTCCAAGAGATCTTATTGACTTATTCATTATGCATTGCATTCATATATACATGTACATTTACCCATGACTAGATGGCATTATATATGTGTATATTATATGTATATGTGGTATGGGTAAAGGTTACTGTGTTATATACGCACCAACCACCTGATCAGCTGGCATACGTTTATGATTTCGCCCACTATGACCGATATGATATGATGGGATGCCCTCAGAGGCTTGATGATGTTATGTACGCATATACCTATGCATGGTATGACATTTATACCCATATACATGACACTATGAAGATTTCACGATTACTGAGCTATTCAGACTTACAAATTGAGTCCTTTACTCCATGTTTCTTTCACGTCTTTTATATACTTCTTTTCATGCCTTACATACTCAGTACTT
>AWOL01S0004421.1:29416-51308 GCA_000715115.1 Nicotiana otophora
ATTCTCACTCAAAACGTCCCTCTTAAGGCTTATATCAAATAGAGCCGGGTTAACAAATTCTAAAAAATGCCCCCACGAATCAAATCTGTGATTGCGGAATGCGTCGCATAAGGGATGTGCGGCACGCGAACTGGACTACGAAATGGTCTCAAATAATCTGGGTTAGCCTATTCAAGTCTACAACAATTCTGCGGTCTGCGGATCAATTCTGCAGTTGCACACTGCACTGCTGAATCTCCTTCCAAAATTTCTCATGTTGGTTATAATACTGAAATGGGGTCCGCAAAAACTGATATGCAGTCTCACGTTGGCCCGCGAAAAGACCCTAAGAATTAAGTTTCTCCTGGTATGATCTGCAATGGTTCTGCGGTCAGCAAAACTGATATGCGATCGCATAGTGGACCGCATAATTTCCATGTTCTGAAAATTTTATACCTACTCCACAATGCATTGCACAATTCAAAAATCCCATACTACGACCCTTTGAGCACATTAGCTTACCTTGGAACTATAAAAACTTAAATCAGTATCAAACTTTTACATAGCCTTACAACAGCCTCAGAACATCCCGCAGGAGATAATCCACCTTCTTAGCCTCAAATTGGCATCCCTATACAACCCCATCATGGTCGCGACCACTTCAACAGGACATACGAATCTACTTTATTCAACAAATCAACAACATGAAAGATACCTCAAAACACTTAAAACTCAAGATTGTAAAACATATAAACACAGAAATCAAGCATCCATAGTCCTTTCACATCCCTAGCAAACTCTTCTCGTTACATCTGAATCGTCTAAGAACAGACCTCAGTCATATAATACTTATCATATAGATATCCAACCACTTACTAAGCCATCAATCTCACTCCTAGGGACGCTATTGGACATAGGAGTACAAAAGCACATACTCACTCAACCGAACACATCAAGCCCAAGCTGCAGTTTGAACCTGTCCTCAAGTCCTCCAGACTAGCCCATCACCAAAACACATCTCGCACCTCATCCAAGGAATCACAAGTTGTCGATGCACAACTGATACCGAGCACTCACATAACATACTCATAAGTGAAAGGAATTCAAAGAGATACGCTCCATGGAATCAATATTTCATGCTAAGGAAAGAAAGATGGAAATTTGTTTCCTACATGCCCTGTAGCCTATCAAAGATAGGTATGGTCGTCATCATATCGATCTGCATGACTCTACTAGACACTTGCTCATGACTCATAGAGCCTATGAACCTAGAGCTCTGATACTAACTTGTCACGAACCAAAATCAATCTAGTTGTGATGACACCTAACCCACCCCGCTAGGTTAGCCAAATAACATCCAACAATTACCTAGCTACCCTGCCTTTTCTCTCCATCAATTACCAGCAACAAAAATCCACACAATGCACTAACCCTCTTAGAAGCCAGAAGCCTTTAGTTCAATTCATTTGCTTCAATTTTTGGATGATAGAAGCAGGAGAATGTTCACTTTTTCCTTTCAAAAAAACGAGACAGCAACAACTCATTTGCCCAAATGTATGGGCCTTTTTGATAGCTATCTTCAACTGGGCTCTCTTTGACCTCAATTTCAAAGCAAACTTGAAGATAGTCGCCTCTACATACAAATGTTTTTTGCCACACTTTCTAGGGACTTTCTACACATTCTCTAGTTGTAGAACTTGTTGTATATGGAAGGTAACCTTCCAACTCATTTACGTAGTAGATTTAGGATGGTAGTATAAGTCACGAGCCACTAAGACTTTATATTTACAAATTTGTTATGAAACAAAATTACAACATATGTTTGAAGTATACATAAATAGAGCTCAAATCTAAAACTACCAAGGACAGATTGTAGCCATGTCCAGACAACAGGTACATCTTCAATACCAGCTCCCACCAGGTGCAGCAACATGTACTTAATAAGTGTAGTATGAGTACAACCGACCCCATGTACTCAATAAGTAACAAACCTAGCCTCAAGTTGAAAGTAGTGACAAGCTCGGAAGAAGGTCAGTGTCTGACACCAGTAATCAATAATGATGCAGGATGTCATAATGCCATTAACAATAAATAACTCAAACTGTTTCATATTTAGCTTGATCACAAATACAGGAAACATAAACATACTTTACAAGGACAGAGTTAAAGTCCAAATCTTTCACGGAATCACAAAACTATGAGTTTATCAACAGACAAGCCTATTCATTTAATAGTTAGCATGAGGTAAATACATGTACATGCCTACATGTGAATATACATGCCAAGTCATCAAATTTCCTATTATCGTCTAGCATGAGGAATATGCATCTCTATGCCCATGTGTCAAATGTACCTGCGAAGTAATAATTTTGTATAGATATAATCAAATACACACTTTTAGGACACTCCAGTTGCCTGGCTCAAATGCCCCACTTAATCACAGACAATCACTCAGCACTAACGGGTGCTTGGCATCAATGTCTCTCACCAAAGCACGTGTAATATGAATGTGCCTATGCCCACTGCTGGCATGTCAAACTCCGGAGGGGCGGATCCTTCCAAGCGCTAATCAAAATCACATAACCCAATCACGGGATTTGGTGCACGCGTAGCCTCAAAATTAGTGCCACTTAGCCAAATGTGCGGCCTAGCACATGCACAAACTCAACATTAATATAACTATTACAACATGAACCGCGATCCAACTTGACTCACAACATGGCTCTACGTCCCACATTAGTCAACAATCCGCTCAAGTCTCCATATGTCAACATTCACACAGAAACATTATCCAATTATATAACATGCAAGGACACCATAACATGTGAGATAACATATCTAAAGTACATAAATACAAAGATATAACATGCAGATGTTACTATCATGACTGTACAGTATGACTACGGCTCAAGGCAACTAGCTTAACATGGCGAACATAGCCCTATCATATCTCAAACGGTTAGGCAGGTAGCCTGGACATGAATTATATCATGAATAATATCTCACGTAGCCATGTAAATGGAGAAAACATGATATCAAAGAAGCACCATAGCAATACAAGGCACAAATTAGCCTAAGAGCTACCTAGATCACGAATACCTTGGAGTATGCACACGCACCCGTCACCTAGCACGTGTGTTACACCTATCCCATCTCAAATATCATAGTTCTCAGGGATATTTACCCTCAAATCCAAGTTTAGATATGTTACTTACCTCTAACAAGCAAAATCAAATATCTATCAAGCCAAATAATACTCTAGAAATGTTATCCCATGCAAATCAACCTCCGAATGGCTCGAAACTAGAAAAAATCAACTCAAAACATCAAATAATGACAACCCATTTGAATACGAATCAAACCATACTAATTTCACCCAAATCCGACTACGAATCGATGTTCAAAACTAAATAATTCACTTTAGAAAAGTTTAGATAAAAACCCCAAATTTCTCTTTCTCTTTAAGAATAATCAATCAAATGCCAAAATTGTAGATAGAATCAAGTAATATAATCAAAGCCGAGTAAAACATAATTACCCTAATCCATGTGGTGATAATACTCTCCAAAATCGCCCAAAAATGTGATAAAGTGAACAAACCTCGGACTAAATATAACCTGCCAGGGAAGTCGCATCTATGACTGAAGACCCGCTTCCGCGGACGCGCATATGCTCCCTCAANGCGTATGCTCCCTCAACCCCCTCATGCGAAAACGCCCCAATTCAGCACTTGTCGCATCTGCAACAACAAATCCGCTTTTGCGATCGTGCTTCTGTGTCAGGGGGCTGCTCTTGCGTATGTGCAGATGCGCCCAAGTCCCCGCACCTTCAACCTTCTCACCCTCCAGCCCATATTCCCTTTTGCGATAAAAGGTCCTTATCTGTGGACTCGTATCTACNTGCCCAAACATCCATAGATGCAAAAACACCAGCACCACAAATTTCTTCAGCGGTGCACCATGAGAAAAATGATCTGAAACCACCCCGAAACTCACCTGAGACTCTCGGGACCCCGTCCGAACTAGCCAACAAGTCCCAAAACATAACACGGTCCTACTCGAGGCCCAAAATCAAATATAATAAAATCAACATCACGAATTATACCCCCAATCAAACTCAATGAACTTTTGAGTTTTCAACTTCCAAAACTAGTACCGGACCACATCAAATCAAGTCGGAATGACCATAAATTTTGCACTCAAGTTCCAAATGACATAACAAATCTACCAACTCTCGGAACAATAATCTGAACCTAATAACATCAAAGTCAACTCCCGGTCAAAGCTATTAACTTTTCAAACCTTCAAATTGCTAACTTTAGCCAAATATAACCGAAACCTTCTAGAAGTATCCAAATGCAAATTCAGGCATACGCCCACATCTAAAATAACCATTCAGACCTAATGGAACCATCAAAACACTAATCAAAAGTCAAATAAACAAAGGTCAAACTTGGTCAACTCTTCAAACTTAAAGCTTTCAAATTGAGAATTATTTTTCCAAATCAATCTCTAATCACTCAAAAATCAAAACCGACCATACACGCAAGTCATAATACATCATAAGCTACTCACGGCCTCAAACAACCGAATAGAATATAAATACTCAAAACGAATGGTCGGGTCGTTACACTTGCTGGCTTCGCATTTGCGAAGTGTTGGTAGCATTTGCGACATTCTCTGGGCTAGACAGACTTCGCATTTGCAATCCCTGTGTCTTATTTGTGGAGGTCGCATTTGCGAACCTCTGGTCACAAATGTGAGATCTACAACTGGGTTAATAGATGAATTTCAGGACTTAGTCTCATTTTATCACATTTTGAGCCCTAAACTTGGTGAGAGGCAATTTTTGGAGGGGATTTTCACACATAGCTATTGGGTAATTGATTTTCACTCAATTTTGATATTATAACTAGATTTCTAATTGATTTTTAACATCAAATCATTAAATGTGAAGGGAATTTTTCAGTATATTTTAAAATATAAAAATTTAAGATTTCAGAGTAGATTTGGACTCAATTTTGAAAACCAATCACAAATTTAAACTCGTGGGGCTATGTGTGGTCGATATCTAACCCATCGACTCAGGTATTGAACCGGGTATGCTCGGGGTTGACTTTTGTTGACTTTCGTGGATTGGGTAAAGACTGGATCTTTATTATTTGGAATTGTTTCCTTTAGCACTCTTTGATATTATTAAGTCATTTTTTTATATATACGAGCCGAGTAGAGGTTAAAGTTTTAAGAAAAAGTATTTTTGGAGTATTGAATTGGATTTTTTGAGGTAAGTGTCCTGCCTAATCTCATGTGGGAGAATACTTCTTAGGAGTTTGTGATATGTGAAAAATGACGTGTACACAAGGTGACGAGTATGTAAATGGATGCATGTGTGGTTTCAGACTGAATTAGAACCTTAGGCTATTAATATGGGTTAATATGAAGATGTATTCTATATGAAACATGGTTAACCGCTTTATGACTACATGATCATGATCGCTATGTTTGGCTTAGTCATAGTCGTACTTTGTTGTTGAAAACTTTTCTGCACTTTTATGCCATTATAATGTCTTGGTGCACTTTGCTATTAAGATTTGAAGCTTATGTCTTGATGAAAATTTGGATATTGTTGTTTTTGTGATACTGTGGCATATGTGGACATGTTGTGCAGATTGATTGATGTTGTGTCCCATAGATTCATATTTCATGTCTCGTTATGCTTACATCATTTTAAACTTCTTTTAGGATTAACTGCGCCTTATGAACTATGCGTGGAATACATAATATAAGGTAATTGAAACAATATGTACAAACAAGGCCAATGAAATTGGTACCTATTGCTTGCGTTAACAATGCATCTCACTAGTCCATCCATATCCCTCTCTTATCTCACACCTATACATTTCATAGACCGTCCTCAGTGTTAACATATCACATTATATACCTATGCATCTCATAGACCGTCCACAATAACACCAACACAATACACCTGTGCGTTTCATAACCCGTCCACAATATCACCTATACAATACACTTGTGCATTTCATAACCCGTCCACAATATCACCTATACAGTACACCTATGCATTTCATAGACCGTTCACGGTGTTTACTTACACAATACACTTGTGTGTTTCATAGACCGTTCACATTATCACCTATAAAATACACCTATGCATTTCATAGACCGTTTACAGTGTTTACTTACACAATACACCTGTGCATTTCATAGACTATTCATAGTGTTAACTTACACAATACACCTGTGCATTTCATAGATTGTTCATAGTGTTTAATTACACATACACGTATACATTTCATAGACCGTTCATAGGATTTACATACACAA
Source organism: Nicotiana otophora (assembly GCA_000715115.1). NCBI lineage: Eukaryota > Viridiplantae > Streptophyta > Magnoliopsida > Solanales > Solanaceae > Nicotiana > Nicotiana otophora. Next base: position 35,740 of record AWOL01S0004421.1, read on the forward strand.
TACACCTATGCATTTCATAGACCGTTCATAGGATTTACATACACAATACACCTATGCATTTCATAGACCGTTCATTGGATTTACATACACGATACACCTATGAGTTTCATAGACCGTTCATAGGATGTACGTACACAATACACCTATGCATTTCATAGACCGTTCATTGGATTTACATGCACAAAACACATATGCATTTCATAGACCGTTCATAGGAATTACATGAATAATACACCTATGTGTTTCATAGACCATTCATAGGATTTACCGATACAATACACCTATACATTTCATAGACCATTCATAGGAAGACCGTTCATAGTACTTAGATGCACAAGACACCTATGAATTTCATAGACCGTTCATAGGATCATAACACATAATTATGCACATGACCATATATAAACCCAAAGCGACATGACTAGCGCTACTTTTAAGCTCGTAAGTTCCCGGATCATTGGAACACTTCATGTTCATATTCATGCTCATATTGGAGAAATACACCACATTACGTTAGCACATGTATGGTAAATGAATAAGTCAATTTCAATGGCACATGGCCCAAATATGTTTTCCATAAGATTTATCGTCACTTGGCATAGAACATCCCTCTTCTAATTCATTATTTACTCCCTTGTCATCTTAAGGTCATTAGCTAAGTTCATTATTCTTGGGGACTTAACATCGAAGTCATTTACATTAATTATTTTAGAAAAATACATACTATGATTGAAACCACTGGGACATACAACACCTCATAATTCTCATTTTGGCAAACATCCACATTTTATATTCATTTTATCGCTTACTTGTACATGCCATGGGTGATCACAAGACATCAATAACATTTAAAATATTTTAGAACACCATATCCTCTCCTCATGAGAGTGTAGGAGGTTTTAACACATTGGAAACATAAGTACAAATATGTTCATCTCATAACCTTTCACGCCATATATCACTTGACAATTACTTTCAACTACTTACAACGTCTTTATTTCATTGGCTCCCTTGGCCATACATATTATTCTACATTCATGGAACTGTGGTCGTATATTATATTATGCACTTCCATTTCTTTACTTTCAAGTATTGTCATCATAAACATCATCATATAGAATACTCTTGAAATACCTTTCCCCAAAAGGGCAATACACTATTTCATCTTATGAATATGTAAGAACTCAAAACATATGGGAAATACCTACCAAGCATAGCATTAGTTAGAACAACTACATTTGGACATGACTTGAGTACATAAGCTTTTGGATAATTCTATTTTCGATGTTAATCTGGAATAATTGAATCAAGGCTCATTTCATAATATTTCACACATCATTTCATTTCACTGGTGCTATTGGCCACAGCTATAGCATTCATTCTTTGAACGGTGTCCACACTGTATATCCCCAACTCACTACTTTCACTTTCAAGCATCTTTATAGATTATAGACAACAAAGAATCTCTAATCACGACCTTTAGTACACCTATGAGCAATTAAGAGTCTTAAGCACATTGAGACTTCTTACATAATTTGGCATAATAGCCTTCACCTGAAACACTACATGGAGTCATGACATGTTTATAGCCAACTCTACTTTGAACATATTCCCGAAGGATAACATCATATAATAAGAGCATCCGGAAAATATTTTGAACATATACCTTTCAACACAAAGTTTATTCGGAATAGTTAATTTATAATGAATAACTTGGGACTTGAAAGAACATCATGGGATATAGTTTTAGGAGAGAAGTTTAGCCAACATACCTTGCTTGATCTTCCCTTAGATTACCACAACGTCCCAACACTTCTAGAAATTCCATTCAACTAGAGATATAACAAAATTAAACCATAATTAGGGAGAGATTCATTGTTTTAGATCACTTGAGAATTTCATCAAGCACTAGGTATGCAATTTCCACTACAAAGTTTCTATGGTGGAATCCTTTCACCTCACAACAAATCATTTACCATTTTTAGTTCAGCAACCGCCACACCTAAGAATCTTACTTCTTATTACCTACCTTTTGTCCAAATCCCGAAATTAGGGGTAGGGGTAGAACGCTACCTCTTAGATGAAGATCTAGTGATTGGCTTCCTTGATTCTTGAAGATTTGGGCAAGAATGGATGATTAGCATGCGAGGTCTTCTGCTTCTATTTCTAAAATAGCTCTCTCCTCTCTCTAAATAAATCATATTTTACCTTGTAAAATGACCCCCTAAGACCTTATATCAAAATAGGGTCGGATATGAAAATTTCAAAAAATGACCCCCGAAATCAATTTTGTGGTGCAATTATATGGTAGAAGAATCAATATGTGGCCAGCGGAATGGCCACAAAATGGCTTGTCAATTCCGCGATAGCAGAATCAATATGTGGCCAGCGGAATGGCCATAAAATGGCATGTCAATTCCGCGATGCAATTCTGTGATAGCAGAATCATTCCGCGGCCATTTTGTGATAGCAGAATGATTATATGGCTAGTAGAATGGCCACACAATGATTTCAAAATTTGCCAACTTTCTGCTTCACTCTGCGACGGATATGCGGTCTGCGGAGTGATTCCACGGTCGCACAATGGACTGCATAAAGGCCATTTTCTACAACATTTTACTCTAACTCTCTAATGCATTGTACAACCCAAATATTCCATACCGTGAAACCTTAAATCCCTTAGCAAAATTTTCCTGGGCTTTACATTCTCCCCTGCTTAGGATCATTTATCCTTGAATGAGGGTTAGGGAACGCAATAAAACACCCCAATATGACTTTGCTCTTTATTCACATTCCCTGGTCTCATATTTGACTAACTCCCCGAATATTCCAGAAATTTCGACTGAGTTTCCCTTGTAATTGGGCATATCCACCTGTCAGAGAATCTCAGAAATCAATCCTAACAACATATAAATAACACCAGATTGGTCATATCCTTAACTTTTTCTTCCTCCATTACGAGGAGAATTGGGCACCTCACACATTATACGTGTTTTTTGCGACATTCCTTTAATCCTTAGGCATTTCTCATTTAGTAGCATGATGTGCAAATATTCCTTGATATTAACAAAGGAACTCATAGACTAACTCAGAACCTTAACACATAATGTAAGAAAGGAGAAGAGAAACATTTCCTAAATGTCGTTGTAGCCTCCCTATTATAAGTGTGGACGACAACACACCGATAAGAGGGACTCTACTGACACAGCTCCATGACACCTTAGGACTCGTAAACCGTGCTTAGATACCAAGTTTGTCACACCCCGAACTTGGGGAGCATGATCGGCGCTCAACCAAGTGAACCCAATCGAGCAAGCATGCGTTACATCAACCTCTCATCATAACTCATGCATGATTTATCAAAACATAATTAGATATTGACTTTCATATTGAGCCCATAATTTGTTTTTACTTTTTCTCTCGTGATGGGTACATAGCTTCATAAATATTTATGAACATAAATACATGACAAAACTCAAAATATAAGTACATGATCCACATTGTACATGAAGCTTCTATCACAATATATACCTAAGTACATAAGACCACATACTCGAATACCCACTGGAACGGTAACGGGATCACCATAATCTACTGGGAAGAAGATCCCTATCAAAGATCCATATCATCCTGTAAAAGTATACCTCCATCCATTAAAAGATGCAGCGCCCCCGGCAAAAGGGACGTGAGTACATGTGGAATAGTACTCGCATATAAGGCAAATAGAACAATATATAAAATTATGATAACTCAAATAAGAGGATATGAAGTACATCAAAAACTACGAAACATCCCATAGATTCACATTTCAAGTTTTGTTATGCTTACATCATTTTAAACTTCATTTAGGATTAACTGTGCCATATGAACTATGCGCGGAATACATATTATAAGGTAATTGAAACAACATGTACTAACAAGGTCAATGAAAGTGGCACCTATTGTCTGCGTTAATAATGTGTCTCATTAGACCGTCCATATCACTCTCATATCTTACACCTATATATTTCATAGACCGTCCTTGGTGTTCACAAATCATATTATACACCTATGCATCTCATAGACCGTCTATAGTAACACCAACACAATACACCTATGCATTTCACAGACCATCCATAGTATCACCTATACATTACACCTGTGTGTTTCATAACCCGTCCGCCGTATCTCCTGTACAATATACTAGTGCATTTCATAGGCTGTTCAAAGTGTTTAAATACACAATAAACCTGTGTGTTTCATAGACCATTCATAGTGTTTACTTACACAATACACATGTGCATTTCATAGACCGTTCACAGTGTTTACTAACACAATATACCTGTGCATTTCATAGACCGTTCACGGTGTTTACTTACACAATACACCCGCATGTTTCATAGACCATTCACCGTATTACCTATACAATACACCTGTGCGTTTCATAGATCGTTCATAATGTTTACTTACACAATGCACCTGTGTGTTTCATAGACCGTTCACAGTGTTTAATTACACACTACACCTATGCATTTCATAGGCCATTCATAGCACTTACATGCATTTCATAGACCATTCATAGGATTGACATACACAATACACCTATGCGTTTCATAGACCATTCATGGGATTTACATACACAATACACCATGCGTTTCATAGACCCTTCATAGGATTTACATACACAATACACCTATGCATTTCATAGACCGTTCATAGGATTTACATACACAATACACCTATGTGTTTCGTAGACCCTTCATAGGAAATACATACACAATACACCTATACGTTTCATAGATTGTTCATATGATTTACATACACAATACAACTATGCATTTCATAGACCGTTCANAGGAATTACATGCACAATACACCTATGCGTTTCATAGACTATTCATAGGATTTACATACATAATACACCTATATGTTTCATAGACCATTCATAGGAATACCACGCATAGGACTTACATGTACAATACACCTATGAGTTTCATAGACCGGTAATAGGATCATAATACGTTATTATGCACATGACCATGTATAAACCCAAAGCAACATTACTAGCGCTACTTTTAAGGTCGTAAGATCCCGCAACATTGGAACACTTCATGTTCATATTCATGCTCATCATGGAGAAATACACCTCATCACATGAGCACATGTATGATAAATCAATAAGTCAATTTCTATGGCACATGGACCAAATACATTTTCCATAAGAGTTATCGTCACTTAGCATAGGATATCACGTTTCCACTTCATTATATACTCCCTTGTCATCTTAAGGTCATTAGCTAAGTTCATGATTCTTGGGGACTTAACATCGAAGTCATTTACATTAATTATTTTAGAAGCATGCATACTATGATTGAAACCATTAGGACATACAACACCTCATAATTCTCATTTTGGCAAACGGCCACATTTTATGTTCATTCTATCGCTTACATGTACATGGCATGGGTGATCACAGGACATCAATAACATTTAAAATATTTTGGAACACTATAGCCTCTCCTCATGAAAGTGTATGATCTTTTAACAAATTGGAAATATAAGCACAAATACATTCATCTCATAACCTTTCACACCATATATCACTTGACAATTACTTTCAAGTACTTACAACATCATTATTTCATTGGCTCCCTTGGCCATACATATTATTGGAATTGTGGTCGTATATCATATTCCGCGCTTTTATTTCTTTATATTCAAGGATTATCATCATAAACATCATCATATAGAATACTCTTGAAATACCTTTCCCCAAAAGGGCAATACACAATTTCAACTCATGAATATGTAAGAACTCAAAACATATTGGAAATACCTACCAAGCATAGCATTAGTTAGAACAACCACATTTGGACATGACTTGAGTATATAAGCTTTTGGATAATTCTATTTTCGGAGTAAATTTGGAATAGTTGAATCAAGTCTCATTTCATAATATTTCACACATCATTTCATTTCATTGGCGATATTGGCCACAAGTATAACTTTCATTCTTTGCCCGGTGTCCACACTTTGTATCCCCAACTCACTACTTTCACTTTCAAGCATCTTTATAGATTATCAACAACAAAGAATCTCTAATCACGACTTTTAGTACTCCTATGAGCAATTAAGAGTCTTAAGCTCATTGAGACTTCTTACACAATTTGGCATAATAGCCTTCACTTGAAACACTAATTAGAATCATAACATTTTTATACCCAACTCATGCTTTGAACACATTCCCGAAGGATAACATCATATAATAAGAACATCCAGAACACATTTTGAACATATACCTTTCATCACGAAGCTTATTCGGAATAGTTAATTTATAATGAATAACTAGGGACTTACAAGAACATCATGGAATTCAATTCTAGGAGAGAAGTTTAGCCAACATACTTTGCTTGAGCTTCCCTTATATTACCACAACGTCCCAACACTTCTGGCAATACCAATCAACTAGAGATATAACAAAATTGAGCCATATTTACGGAGTGATTCATGGTTTTAGCTCACTTAAGCATTTCATCAAGCACTTGGTGCAATTTCTACTACAACATTTCTGTGGTGGAATCCTTACACACCACAACAAATCATTTACCATTTTTAGTTCAGCAGCCTCCAAACCTAAGAATCAGACTTCTTATTATCAACTTTTAGTACAAATCCCGAAATTTAGGGCTAGGGAGTAGAACGTTACCTCTTAGATGAAGATCAAGTGATTGGCTTCCTTGATTCTTGAAGATTTGGTATGCTCCTCTCTTTAAAAAAATCAGATTTTACGTTGTAAAATAACCCCCTATGACCTTATATCAAAATAGTGTCGGATATGAAAATTTCCAAAAATGACCGCGAAATCAATTTTGTGGTGCAGTTATGTGGTAGTAGAATCAATATGTGTCTAGCGGAATGGCCACAAAATTGCATGTCAATTGCGCAATAGTATAATCAATATATGGCCAGCGAAATGGCCACAAAATGGCATGTCGATTCCGCGATAGCACAATCATTCCGCAACCATTTTGCGATATCAGAATCATTATATGGCCAGTAGAATGGCCATAAAAAGATTTCAAAATTCGCCAACTTTCTGCTTCACTCTATGACGGATATTACGGTCAGCGGGCTGATTCTACGGTCGCATAATGGACCGTAGGATGGCCAATTTCTATAACATTTTACCTCTAACTCTCCAATGCATTGTACAACCGAAAATTTCCATATCGTGTTCGTCTTCTATAATTTTCAAACACATTAGCGTACCTCAGCACCATGAAACCTTAAATCCCTTAGCGAAATTTTTCAGGGCCTTACAATTATAGTTATGTTCCCCTATTTATTGTTCATTCTATGTTCATTTGTGGTTATGTGACTTGTTAGGGTGTTTGTTTGGTTCTGGGGATGTTTCGGAATGAATTGGGACACATAGTCCCAAGGCCTATAACATAAGTTGAAAAAGTTGACTGTATGTTTGCTTATGAGTAAACGACTCCAAAATGGATTTTTGATGGTTTTAATAGCTTTGTATTGTGATTTTGAACTTAGGAGTGTGTCTGGATATTTATTTTGAGGTTCGTAGGTCGTTTGGCTTGAATTGGCAAAAATTGACGGTTTGGAAAGTTGAAGGTTTGGAAGTTGAGAAGTTTGACCGAGAGTTGACTTTGTCGATACTGGGCTCAGATTTGTATTTCGGAAGTTGAAATTGGTCCGTTGTGTCATTTCTAACTTGATTTGAGGTCAATCAGAGTTAGTTTGGTGTGTTTCAGCATTGGTTTTAGAAGTTGGAAGTTTAATAGTTCATTAGGCTTGAATTAGGGTAGATTCGTGTTTTCAATGTTGTTTGATGTGATTTAAGGCTTCGACTAAGTTCATGGCATGTTTTAGGACCTGTTAGTATGTTTGGATAGGGTCTCGGGGGCCTCGGGTGTGATTAGGATCATGTTCGGCTCATTTTGGACATGTTGGAATGTCATAATCGTTGTATCTGGTTTTCTTACACAATACACCTGTTGTAGATTATATGTTTTAAAAGTGAAATTTGGAAGATTTTGGACTAGGGATTGTAGATTAAGATTTGGGGATTTGAGGAGGCACCCGTACAGTGCTGAGTGATTGTGTGTGATGAGTATGAGTTTACGACAGACAGATTGAGTACTTTGAGAGTGTGAGTACTTAGGATTATCATTGTGATGCATTACATTTGACATGCGTATTTGACATGTAGGCATTGAGATGTAATATTCCTCATGCTAGCGGTACTTGGCATAGTTTATCAGTGTTGAGCTTAAATGGTTGTACTTGAAAGAATGCCTAAATTTCTGTACTGTGTACAAGCTGAATATGGAAGTTCTATGAGTTATTACTGTCATTATCTTATTATATTTGTGTTGTCATTATTTTGATTCATACTTTATTTGTCTGAGCTCGCATTGCTTTCAGCCCAAGGTTAGTCCTATTAGTTACTGAGTACATTGGATTAGTTGTACTCATACTACACTCTGTACTTCATGTGCAGATCCAGGTACATATAGACGCGGTGGTTGCTAGAGTGGTGATAGTACCTGTTTGGAGACCGCGAGGTAGTTGCAATGACGCCCACCGACCTTGACTCTCCTTCTTCTCATTTTATTTCAGTATTGTTCTATTTTATCAGACTGTCGTACTAGAGTTTTAGACTATGTTGACATTAGTAGCTCATGTACTCGGTGACTCCAGGATTTTGGGATTTGTTGTAGTTGAGTTGCAGTCAATCTACACTCTGTACTTCATGTGCAGATCCAGGTACATATAGACGCGGTGGTTGCTAGAGTGGTGATAGTACCTGTTTGGAGACCGCGAGGTAGTTGCAATGACGCCCACCGACCTTGACTCTCCTTCTTCTCATTTTCTTTCAGTATTGTTCTATTTTATCAGAATGTCGTACTAGAGTTTTAGACTATGTTGACATTAGTAGCTCATGTACTCGGTGACTCCAGGATTTTGGGATTTGTTGTAGTTGAGTTGCAGTCATTTTTATCCATTAGTTATGTGACTTTCCACTTTTGAACTTATTAAACCATGTTTTTTTAACTCAATGCGTAGTTGTTATGTGATTGTCGGCTTGCCTAGTAATGTGTTAGGTGCCATCATGACAGGTTGGGATTTTTGGTCGCGACGAGTTGGTATTAGATCACTAGGTTACTTAGGTCTCATGTGTCATGAACATGTTTAATAGAGTCTTGCGGATCGGTACGGAGACGTCTATACTTATCTTCCAGAGGCTATCAAACCATTAGGAAACTTCACTTTCTTGTATTCTTGTCGGGCAGATTTATTAATTCTAGAAACTAAACTTCTATTATTTTATTCTCTCACAGATGGTGAGTACACATGCAACCGGATCAGGCGGATGGCCACCAGTACCACCAGCTAGGGTCGCGAGAGACCGGGGCCGCGATAGAGGCCGAGGTGAGGCTCGTAGTTGTGCCCATTGTGATTCTAGACTTTTAGGAGGATTTTGCCAGATATTTATTATTCCTATCGCACCAACCACTTCTCAGCCGGGGGTGGTGCTCAGACTCCCGCTGCTCGTACTCCAGATTAGGTAGTTCCGGGATTTAATACACTGGGGTACTAACAGCCCAGCTGGTTACAACTGCTCGGGACCAGGCTGGCCCAACTATAAGTGATGAGGAATAGAAGAGATTAGAGTGGTTTGGGAGGCTTAAGCCTCTAAAGTTCAGCGGGACCGAGTCAGAGGATGCTCGGGATTTTATAGACAGGTGTGAGCATATCCTTTGCATGGTAGGTATTTTGGAGACTAGCGGAGTTTCATTCACTACTGTTCAGCCAACGGGGGAAACATACAGATGGTGGGAGGCATGTGGGTTGAGAAAGCCAGCTGGCGCTGCACCCCTTACGTTGCATGAGTTCTCAATTCTCTTCTTAGAGAAGTTTTTCAACAAACTCACAAAGATGAGTTGCGTAGGAAGTTTGAACAGCCATGCCAAGAGGATATGTTAGTGACCTAGTATGAGATGAGATTTTCAGGAGGTTCATTAATGGCATGAACTATGGATTGCGCTTCGTTATGACTTGGGAGACTGCGTCAGGTGTGAGGTTTGCTGATGTGGTTGATATTACTAGACGCCTAGAGTAGGTTCATAGTCAGGAGCGTGAGGAAAGGGAGGCCAAGAGGCCTCTTGGTTTGGGTGGTTTCAGCAGTGCCTCATCTGTAGGACAGTCCCACCACAGTAGGGGTCGTCCTTATAAGCCTGCTCAAGGGGCACATCTGGTTCATCGTGGTGCATTAGCTAGACATGGTTCATATGGTGTCATCCGAGTCAGTAATCTCTCAGTGTCCTCTCAGCTTAGAGGTCATCCCGTGCTCCATCAGTTTAGGGCTCATTTGTATCGGGTCTATATAGTAGTTATTCTGGTTCTCGGGGTCTGATTTAGTCCCTACCACCATTGACTGATCGGAGTTGCTTTGAGTGTGGAGAGCTTGGACATATGAGGAGGTATTATCCCCGTATTTTGGGAGGTCCAGTTCAGCTGAGGGGTTAGTCTATGACTTCCCAACCAGTTACTTCACCAGCCGCTCAGCCAGCTCGGGGTGGGGTTCAGGAAGCTAGATGTCACCGTATAAGGGGAGGCCGGTCAGGTGGTGGTCAATATGGATGCTATGCTTTTCCCGCCAGGCTAAAGGCTATTTCGTCAGACGCGGTGATCACATGTATTATTTCAGTGTGCCACAGGAATGCTTCCATACTCTTTGACTCTGGTTCCACTTATTCATATGTATCATTATTTTGCTCGTTATTTGGATATGCCACATGATTGTTTACTTACAAAAGTTCATGTGTCTAATCCGGTGGGTGATGTATTGTTGTGGACCGTGTATATCGGTCATGTGTTATGAGTATTAGGGGATTGGAAACGAGAGTTGATCTCTTACTGCTTAGTATGGTTAATTTTGACGTGATTCTAGGCATGGATTGGTTGTCACCACGTAATTCTATTATGGATTGTCACACTAAGATTGTTCTGTTGGCGATGCCAGGATCGCCTAGGATTGAGTAGAGAGGTTCTCTATACTATGTTCCCATTATGGTGATCTCATATTTAAAAGCCCAACAGACGGTTGGGAAGGGTCGTCTGGCGTATTTGGCCTTTGTGAGGGATGTTGTTGCTGATACTCCTACTATTCAGTCTGTTCCAAGAGTGAGAGACTTGGTGGATGTGTTTCCTATAGACATACAGAGCATGCCACCCGGCATGGACATTGATTTTTGTATTGACTTGGTGCCAGACACTCAGCCCATTTTTATTCCCTTATATTGCATGGCACCAGTAGAGTTGAAGGAATTGGAATAGCAGCTGCAGGAGCTTCATGATAAGGGGTTCATTAGGCCTAGTGTGTCACCATAGGGTGCACCGGTTCTATTGATGAAGAAGAAAGATACAACTATGCAGATGTGCATTGATTATAGGCAGTTGAACAAAGTTACAATTAAGAACAAGTATCCTTTGTCGTGCATTGATGACTTATTTGACCAATTTCAAGGAGCTAGAGTGTTCTCTAAGATTGATTTGAGGTCTAGGTATCACCAGTTGAAGATTCATGACTTTGATATTCTGAAGACGACATTTAGGACCCGTTATGGTCACTACGAGTTCCTTGTGATGTCGTTTGGTCTGATAATTGATCCAACAACATTCATGCATCTGATGGACAGTGTATTCCAGCAATATCTTTATTCGTTTGTCATAGTATTCATTGATGATATACTGGTGTACTCTCGTAACTATGATGAGCATGGGCAGCATCTGAGGATTATACTACAGATGTTGAGGGAGAAGAAGCTTTATGCTAAATTCTTTGATTGTGAGTTTTGGCTGGGTTCTATAGCTTTATTGGGGAACGTGGTGTCTAGTGAGGGGATCAAGGTAGATCCAAAGTAGATTGAGGTTGTACAGAGTTGGCCCAGACCGTCATCAGCTATTGAGATTCAGAGTTTTCCTGGCTTAGCCGAATATTATCACCGCTTCGTGGAGGTTTCTCGTCCATTGCTGCGCTTTTGACTATGTTGACCCAGAAGGGTGCCCCATTCAGGTGGTCTGATGTGTATGAGGAGAGCTTTCAAAAGCTCAAGACTTCCTTGACCACAACTCCAATTCTATTTTTGGCTTCAGTATTTGGTTCATATACAGTGTATTGTGATGCTTCTCGAATTAGTATTAGGTGTTTCTAGATGTAGGAGGGTAGAGTAATTGCTTATGCTTCACGCCAATTGAAGCCCCATAAGGAGAAATACCCCTTCATGATTTATAGTTTCCATCCACTGTCCATGCATTGAATATTTGGAGGCATTATCTCTACGGTGTATCTTGTGAGGTATTTACAGATCATCGGAGTTTACAGTACTTGTTCAAGCAAAAGGATCTAAACTTGAGGCAGCAAAGATGGTTGGAGCTATTAAAAGACTATGATATTACCATTTTGTATCATCTCGGGAAGGCCAAAGTGGTGGCTGATTTCTTGAGTAGAAAGGCGGTGAGTGTGGGTAGCCTTACATATATTCTTGTTGGTGAGAGACTACTTGCATCAGTTGTTCAGGTCTTGGCCAATCGGTTCGTGAGGTTAGATGTTTCGGAGCCTAGACGAGTTCTAGCATACGTGGCTTCTTGTTTTTCTTTATATGATTGCATCAGAAAGCGTCAATATGAGGACCCCCATTTGCTTGTCCCTATGGACATGGTTCAGCACGGTGATGCCAGTGAGGTTTCTACTGGAGATGATGGCGTGCTGAGAATGTAGGGTCGGCTTTGTATGCCCAATGTGGATGTGTTACGTGAGTTAATTCTTGAGAAGGCCCACGTTTTGCGGTATTCCATTCATTCGGGTGTCACGAGGATGTATCAGTACTTTAGGCAGCAAAGTTGGTGGAGAATGAAGAAAGATATAGTGGAGTTTGTAGCTCAGTGCTTGAGCTGTTAGCAGGTGATGTACGAGCATTAAAGTCCTTGCGGTTTGCTTCTAAGGCTTGATATTCCTGAGTGGAAATAGGAGCATATTACCATGGACTTCGTTGTTGGGCTCCTATAGACCTTGACAAAATTCAATGCTATTTTGATGATTATGGACTGTTTGACTGAGTCTGCGCATTTCATTCCGGTGGTGACTACCTATTCTTCTGAGTGGTTGGCTGAGATCTATATCCGCGAGATTGTCCTTCTTCACGATGTGCCTGTGTCCATTATTTATGATCGAGGCACGTAGTTCACATTGCAGTTTTGGAGAGTAGTGTAGTGAGAGTTAGGAACATGAGTTAGGTTGAGTACAACACTCTACCCTCATACGAATGGAGAGTCTGATCACACCATTCTAATATGGGAGGATACGCTATGCGCTTGTGTTATGGGTTTCGGGAATTGTTTGGATCAGTGTCTACTTCTTGCAGAGTTTTCCTACAACAACAGCTACCAATCGAGTGTTTAGATGGCTCCTTATGAGGCCTTATATGGGATGCAATGTGGATCTCCAGTTGAGTAGTTTGAGCTGGGGGGGAGGCTAGGTTGTTGGGCATGGATCTCTTTAAGGATGCCTTGGAAAAGGTCAAGTTGATTCATGATCGGCTTCGCACGGCACAGTATAGACGAAAGAGCTACGCTAATTGAAAGGTTCGTGATGTTGCCTATATGGTAGAAGAGAAGGTATTGCTCAGTTTTTAAACCATGAAGGGTGTTATGATGTTAGGGAAGAAGGGCAAGTTGAGCCCTCGATTTATTGGCCCTTTTGAGGTGCTTGAGAGGATTGGGGAGGTAGCCTACAAGCTTGCAATGCCTCCTAGTCTATCGATTGTTTACCTGGTATTTTATGTTTCCATGCTCCGTAAGTATTACGGTGATCTCTCTCATGTTTTGGACTTTAGCATGGTGCGGTTAGATCAAGATTTGACTTATGATGTGGAGCTGGTGGCCATTTTTGGATCAACAGGTTCAAAAGTTGAGATCAAAGAATATAGCTTCAGTGAAATTATAGTGGAGAGGTCAACCAATCGAGGAGGCTACCGGGATACCGAACAGGAGATGCGGAGCAGCTATCCACACCTATTTGAGACCCCATGTATGATTCTAGACCCGTGCGAGGACAAAAGTTTCTTTAAGAGGGGGAATTGTAACGACCCGGTTGGTCGTTTTGAGTATTGTAGCATGTTCCCCCATTTATTGCTTATTCTATGTCCATTTGTGGTTATATGACTTACTAGGGTGGTTGCTTTGGTTCTAGGGATCTTTCAGAATGAATTGGGACACATAATTCCAAGGTTGGAAGCTAAAATTGAAAGACTTGAATAGATGTTGACTTATGCGTAAACGACTCCAGAATGGAGTTTTGATGGTTCTGACAGCTTCGTATGGTGATTTTGGACTTAGGACTATGTCTGGATATTGATTTGGAGGTCCCTAGGTCGTTTTTGCTTGAATTGGTGAAGGTTAGAAAGTTGAATGTTTGGAAAGTTGAAAAATTTAATAGAGAGTTGACATTGTTGATACAAGGCTCGAGTTTAGGTTTCGGGCATTTGAATAGGTCCATTGTGTAATTTCTAACTTGTTTGCAAAATTAGAGGTCAATCGGAGTTGGTTTGGTGTGTTTCGGCATTGGTTTTAGAAGTCGGAAGTTCAATAGTTTATTAGGCTTGAATTGGGGTGTAATTCGTATTTTCGATGTTGTTTGATGTGATTTGAGGCATCGACTAAGTTTGTGTCGTGTTTTAGGACCTGTTTGTATGTTCAGATGAGGTCTCGGGGCTTCGAGTGTGATTTGGATCATGCTCGGCTCATTTTTGACTTGTTGGACTGCTTTAATTGCAGTATCTGGTTTCCTTATACGCATTCGCGAGGGAGGGATCGCGATCGCAAAGAGTATTTGAGTCACTGGTGAAAATTGTGCTTCGCGTTCACGAGAACTGGGACGCGTTCGCGAAGGTTCTGGGAGTTGGGCATCGCAAACGCGTGTAGAAGGTCGCATTCGGGAAGAAGGGAGGTGAGGCCTAGGGCAGTAGGTGATTTGTTCATCGTGATCGTGTGGTCTAAGATAAGTAGTCTTAGTCATCGCATTCGTGACTGGGATGTCGCGTTCGTGTAAAAGGGATTTGGCAGCTGAGTATATTTGTGCTTCGCCGACGCAAGGCAATTTCCACATTCGCGAAGAATAGCAACTGGGCATACTATTTAAAATCCCAAATCGTGGGTTAGAGTATTGTTTCATATTTTGACTTGTGGAGCTCAGCTAGGGGAGTTTGTTATGAGGGAATTCACTACAAATCAAGAAGTAAGCAATTGTTAATCACTTTTGTACAATAAAATTGAATACCTATTGATTTCTACACCTAGATTATGTGTTTTAAAGCTGAAATTTGGGGGATTTTGGACTAGGGATTGGAGAGTATGATTTGGGGATTTGATGGTCGATTTGTGATCAGAATTGGATTATTTTATTATGGTTGGACTCGTTATTGAATGGGTATTCTGATTCTTTGTATTTTATCGGGTTTTGAGGCGTGGGCCAGGGGGTTGACTTTTTGAATTTGGTTAAAGAACTT
>AWOL01S0004422.1:0-77867 GCA_000715115.1 Nicotiana otophora
CTTTGCAAACTTTTCAAATATGATTTCATTTCTGAGCTTACATAAATTGACTTATGATGACTCATACGTACGAAAACATGGGTTGTAACAGCAACCCTGAAATAATCTACTTGTGAGAACTCCCAGTCTCCAAATCCATAAAACATATGAATCACCATAGACGATCCAAACTCATCCAGTCGAATGACTAACACATCTCTCATAAATAATCATCCCATGAGAAATACTTTTATAATTCCCTCGCGCCACATGGCAAAACTTGAATATCAACTATCGATCAACCAGGCCAGTATTGCAATACCAGTGAAGCATCCGAAGTCAGAACACAGTGCGCCTTCTAAAATGTGCACCCTTTTTCAGGCAATACCAAGCGGTTATAGCATTCATCTAAACATATAAAACCGTCCATGCTGTCCAAAATTCATGAACTTCCCTCCAAAACTCAACCGCCACCATGTACATGCAAATCTCAATCCCACAGAACGCACTGCATCTATCATGCCATCATGTTAAAAGCTTGAGAATATCATTAGCAACTCTGAGTCACAAGAAGAATATATACCCGATCAGTTAGAAACTTTCCACTTGATCCCATCAAGGAGAAAAAGACAACACGCAACATATCCCTCATACTTGTAGATAATATCCATCTCGAGTTGTGGAATTAATCATCGAGAACACTTCAAAACCCATTTGCACATAACCAAGCCATTAGAACTAAATCACCCTAACTCAACCAAGCCACGTAGGTTGCCAAACCCAAGAGTATTGCCACAAAACACCTGTAGAGACTCACCACATCATAAGTACCCAAACAACCGATCATATCCATTTTCGTGTTTATCCAACCTTCTACCAAGTTGTCCTATTTCTCCGAGTTCCTTTCGAATTACCCTCAAGTTGACACTTCTCCTTGCTAGAACACCATGATCCTTACCCAAAGCTCACCACAAGATTTCCTAGCATAAAACCACACTGCCCTAAGGCCTATAAGCTGCTATACTCCCTCTTAAGAACCCCAAAAGTACCACTACCAAGACACCCACTCTGAAGAGACCTTCTATTAATTTAAAGTTGTTCCTTTTACCTTTATGATACTGAAATGTAGAATCTATAGTGATACAGAATTACCGCAAGTCCTGGCACCATCCAATGCAAATCTCAGATCTTAGCCATATACGAATCCGGGGAAATCCTCCAAATGCCACATATGAATCTTGAACTCTTTAGAACCTTCTCGAGAGTTATCCTCTCTGCCCAAATCTCAATTGCACCGCCAAAACGGGCCAAACGACTTGTGCCCTATTAGCACAACAACACCTAATAAAGTAATCCACACCCCTAGGAAACCGAGTGAATCCTTCTTCTTAGTACATTACATCCATCACGAACAGCAACCCTAAACCATTCCTAAGACTTTTATATATCCATAAGGTGTAATACGTCATGCATCCAGAAATTTCGTTGCTTAAGTCATCCCCAAAACCAACCTCTACAAATCATAACCGATCCTCAAGTATGCCTCTGGCCGAAACCAATACAACACATAACCATGCAATCAAATTTTCGACGGCAGACTCCCCGACTTTGCTCAAAACCATAGAACAAAACATCTAATAACTCACCATACCCATACTCTATTACTGCCATAATCCCGCATTGAGATTCAACTAAATCCTTCACAAGCTCATGCAACACAAATCATAAAATATCTCAAATCATCTGTTAAGCTCACGTTCATCCTCGTGACAGTCAGCTCAACTTTCTTAACCGATCCAACTCAAATCGCAACACATATAACCCACTGGTAGAAAGAAGCTCTCCACACAACATCATAAGGATCACACATCTGTAGATTACTCCGCAGTTGATAACCCACCTGCTTAGCCTCAAACTGACATCTCTCTATACCTTTTCACAGCCACAACTACTACGCAATCACTTAACCCTCCCGAGTCTAAACTCATCTACAAGACATAAAATTCTACTTCATCCCATAACTGGACAACATGAAAGATCTGTCAACACGATCATAGCTCGAGACTGTACAATACAACAAGACAGAAATCAAGCATCCAATAGTCCTTTTCACATCCCAAGAAATCCTTCTCGTCATATCAAGCTATCTGAACAAATCCCGCTGTCATCTCACATTCATCATATAGCTATCCAACCACTCACTGAGCCATAAATCCCACTTCTAGGGACACTACTAGAAGTATGTGTCACGCCCTGACCTCGGGGAGCGCGACCGATGCTCAACCAAGATAACCTGATCAAGCAAGCCTACTAGATACTTTCTACCCAACCTTGTCCATGAATAGAGTGGAGATGTACTCCATTAATTAAACATTGAAAGGATTTCATAGACAATACCCATTTCATTACCATTAGCTGTTTCATTTAGAATTACCAAAATATTACAAGTTTACAGATATAATGAAAAATATATTTGCCAAATACCAAAACTTCTAGTTCAATTCGCAGCATCAAACACCACCCACAACATGTCTATAGAGCCTCTAAATGCAACAGAAGAGTAGTATGGAAGTGTTGGCAACAAGGCCTTGGCTATACTTCATAACACAACGTACAACATCAAATGACATCAGGCCCGGAATAGAGTAGGGCTCACCAAAACTTTAGGAATAGGGAGTAACTGCTAACGAGATCCAAAGATGCCCTCTGATAAACCACTTTCATCCATTGAAGATGCAGCGCCCCCGGTAAAAGGAACGTTAGTACATATGGAATAGTACTAATATGTAAAGCTAAATGTCCTCTTTCAAAATAGAATGCCAATATAAGAAAGGAAAACCATGGAAACAGTAAGCAACAATCAATGATATCCAAATGCCAAGTTAAAACATAATATTTTTCAAAATACGAAGATAATTTCATTTTTTGTTGGGAGATCTTTATTACCGATATACCACCGTGATTGTAGCATGGAGTCCGATCACGTCCCGATTGTCTAAGCCATTTCACAAGAGACATCCAATCACAATACCACCGTACTTTAAGCACGGAGTCTGATCTCAGCCCCATCGGCTAAGCCATCTCACCAGAGACATCCAATCACAACAACTTCTACACCAAAACGGCCCTGCCGTGTCACCCCAATGTGTGCGGGTGGATGTGTAATCACAATCACAATCACCACCATGTGTGCGGCATGGCGTCAGATCTCGACCCGATAGGCTAGGTCATCTCACCACAATGTCGTGTAGATTGACATCACCCTTTTGCTAGCAATAATCTCATCCCAATTAAGGGGAATATTCTTATCACATCAATCTCATCCCAAATAAGAGGGATAATCACAATGCACTCCTACACCGGCACGTGTAGTTTCGGGGTTAGGTTGTTCCCACCTACCCTTCCTTGGTGACTAACGATACTCCCAAAAACATTTTTGATTTTCATACAAGGGAAACATAAATACAATTGCATTTACCTCATAACCTTTCACACCATATATAGATTCATTAGTACTTTCAACCGCTTACAACATCATCATTTCATTGGCTCTACTGGCCATACATATGATTCTTATTTCATGGCACAATGGACGTATTTCATATTCCACACTTCCATTTCTTTACTTTCAAGGATCATCATCCTAAACATCAACATATAGAATTATGAAAATCACAACTTTAAGTTCATTTGTCATAAAGACATTAAACACAGCGGATATCTGTCCAAGAAATTGAGTAAAATGATTGGCAATCAAAGCGCAAGTTAAAATTATAAACGAGTAACACACCATTTATTCTTAAAATACTTTTCCCCCGAAAGGATAATGCACAATTTTAACTCATGAATATGTAAGAGCTTAAAAACACATTGGCAATACTTACAAAGCATAGCATTAGTTAAAACAATCACATTTGGGAATGACTCGAGCACATAAGCTTTTAGGCAAATCTATTTTCGAAGTCATTTTGAAATAGTTGAATCAAGGCTCATTCCATAACATATTTCACATCATTTCATTTTATTGGCACCATTGGTCAAAGGTATAACTTTTATTATTGGCACAGTGGACACACTTTATATCTTCAACCCACTTTTTTCACTTTCAAGCATCTTTATAGATTATCAACAATAATGCATTTCAAATCAAGACTTTAGGTACACATATGAGCAATTAAGAGTCTTAAGCACATCGAGTTTTTCTCACACAATTTGGCGTCATAACTTTCATTTGAAATAATTCTCAAAGCCATAACATTTTAATACACATATCATTCATGAACACATTCCCGAAGGATAACATAATGTGATAGGAACATTCAGAACATGTTTTGAACACATAACTTTCAACACTTTGTTCACTCGGGATAATCGAATTTATTAGGAACAACTCGGAACATGGGAATTAGGAACTTGAACCAACCATACTTGAAGCTTACGGGGACATTATGGAATTTGATTCTAAGAGAGAAGTTTAGCCAACATTCCTTGTTTGAGCTTTCCTTAAGTTACTACAACTCCCCACACTTCTAGCAATAACAATCTATAGGAAGATAGCGAAAATCGGTCAATAATAAGAAGGATTCCCATGGTGTAACTCTCCTAGGAATTTTGTCAAACACCTAGCATGCAAGATAGACTACGAAGCCCTATAGTGGTAATCCCTTCCTCCCTCAACCAATTTAAACAAGAACTACCCAAAATGGTTTATTAACCCCACATACTATAAGATATTGGCATATACATGGCCTAATTCCAATCCCAAAATATACTTAGACCCTAATATAACTTGCATGGGTGGTATAGGACAGGAACTTACCCGGATAGATGGTGGTCTAGTAAATGATTCCCTTGAATCTTGAAGATTGGGGCATGGATTGATGATTAATGCACTTGGGGATCCTTCCTCCCTTTCTAATGCACTCCCCTCTCTCCAAACTATGTGATTAGCCCGGACAAAATAAACCCAAAGTCGTTTTATAAGAAATAGGGTCGGGGTATAAAATAAAAAAATGGACCCTCCGAACTCAGGTCTGCGGTTGCATAATGAACCGCATAACAGATGTGCGGCCCGCACAATGGGTTGCGAAAATGATGCCAATAACTGGGCTGGTCTAGACTGGTCTGCGATAGGTCTGCAGTCTGCAGACCACTTATGCGGCTACAAAGTGGACCGCAGAATCACCCAACGAAATTCTTCATGCCAAATCTATAATGGAAAATGTGGATCGCAAAATTCAACCATTTTTCAGCTCAACTCCGCGATGATTATGCGGCCCACAAAATAGTTCTGCGGTCGCGAAATATACCACAGAATTGCCTTCTTCTGCCAAAAATTTACATCAACTCGTCAATGCATTCTTCAACCCAAAAGGTACGTACCGCGGCGAGCACTCTACCTCGGCACCACAAAACCTTAAATTCCTTGGCAAAATTTTATGGGGCCTTACAGTATGGATCCATATGCACATACTCACACAACCAAAACCACCGAACCCAAGCTGCAGTCCAAACCTGGCCTTAAGTCCTCCCGATTGGCCCATCACCAAAAAGTAGAAAATACATCTCGCACCTCATCCATGGAATCACCAGCCGCCGATGCACAGCTGATACCGAGCACTCACATAACATATGAGTACGTGGAAGGAATTCAAAGAGACACGCTTAAAGCTGAATCAATGTCGCACAATAAGGAAAGAAAGATGGGATGTTTATCCTAGATGACATGTAGCCTCTCGAAGATAGGTATGGACGTCCTCATACCGTTCCGAAAGACTCTACTACACACTTCCTCATGAATCGTAGAACCTATGAATCTATAGCTCTGATACCAACTTGACATGACCCAAAATCCTACTAGTCATGATGGTACCTAACTCAACCCGCTAGGTAAGCCAATAAACAATAATCAATTCAAATGAAATTTACTGAGAAATAAATGATGAAATAACTAAACTTTTATACAACAACCCAAGGACTGGTAGTACAAATCATGAGCTTCTAAGACTTAGAGTTTACTAAGCTAGAATGAAATAAATACACCATCTATTTGAAGTATACATAAACAGATTTATAAATCTAATCTACTAAGAACAAGAGGTAGATATAAATGGAACGCAAGTACATCTTCAATGCCAGCTCCCGCCATACACAGTAACGTCAGCTCCAAAATATGCATGCAAGGTGCAGAAGTGTAGTATGAGTACAACCGACCCCATATACTCAATAAGTAATAAATCTAACCTTAGGTTGAAAGCAGCGATGACCTCTAAAAACGGTCAGAGTCCAACACCAATAGCAAAACAATAGCTCGCAACAATTTACAGAAAGCAGCACAAGTAATAACTCAAAAGATATTATGCTCAACTAGTTTGCAATTACGAAAAAATAGAAATGCTTTTCAAGTATAACAGTAAAACCCAATCTTTCACCAGAATCACCAAAACTTGAGTATGTAGGAAAACTGTCATTTTTTCCAAACTTTCAACAACAGATAAGATATTTCATTATCAGAAGCATGAGGAAAGTACTTCTCTATGCCTGCATATCAATATGCATGTCAAGTCATCAATTATCATATATTGTCTAGCATGAGGAATATACATCTCAATACCAACATGTCAAATCATGAATGTCACAATACAGTATAGCATGAGGAAAAATGCATATCTATGCCTACATGCCAAATATGCATGTCAAATAAATGATTTCACGGTGATATTCTCAAGTACTCTCACCCTAAACATACTCAAGTTTTCTGTCTCATTTGCCCACTTCATCACACACACAAAATCACTCACCACTGTACGGGTGCCTGGCATCAATTCCCCTCACCATAGCACGTGTATATATATCATTGTGCCTGCGCTCACTACTGGTATGTCAGACTCTCAAGGGACGGATCCTGCCCAAGCGCTAATCAAAAGCCTATAAGGCTTGCTGCGGCGGGCAGCCCGATCCACAATAATAAGTAAGTCACAAAGCTAATATGGCCCGATGCGATGTGCAGCCTGATCCACAATAACACTCATAACACAACCCTTAGGCCCACCTAAGTCATCAATTTCTCAAGTCTCAAGGGCTCACAGTCTCGTACCACTCTGACCAAACAATAATAACATGTGATGTAACAGAGAATCAAAAATATAGACTGAGATATGATATGCAAATGATGAAGCATGACGTAGTATATAATTGTAGTTAAAGTAGATAACTCAAAACAACAGAAATAACCTCATTAAGTCTTAACTGAATAGCCACATAGCCTAACCTTGCTTTCTAGCATGAATTACAACTCAATTACTCTAACAAGTAGGAATTTCACAGATAGAAACAAGACTGGATAGCAACTCAACACAAAATAATGAAGTAGATTCACGTTTACCATGGTGCACGCCCACAAGCCCGTCACCTAGCATGTGTGTCACCCCAACACAGCACAAATAACAGGTTTCATAGGGGTAAATGCACTCAAATTCAAGTTTAGATATGCTACTTACCTCGAACAAGACAAATCCAATACTGAGAAAACCAAACAACACTCTACAAATGCCATCACGCACGTATCAACCTCCGAACGGCTCGAAACTAGCCAAAATCAATTCAAACACATCAAATAATGCCGAAGGAAACAATCCCAAATGATAAAGGTCGAATCTTTGCACATTTTCCGAAAGTCAACCAAAAGGTCAAACCCAGTCCCGCACCTCAAAATTCAACAAAACTCATAAAATTCGACAATTCATTCAATTACGAGTCCAATCATACTAATTTCACTCAATTCCAACTCCGACTCGATATTCAAAACTAAAACTTTCACTTTAGGAAAGTCTAGACAAAAACCCCCAATTTCTCTTTTGAAATTATGAACTAAATGCCAAAAACCAAGATGGAATCACAAATATAATCAAAGCCAAGAGGAAAATACTTACCCCAGTCCATGTGGTGAAAATCACCTCCAACATCGCCCAAATCCGAGCTTCATAGCTCAAAATATGATAAAATGTGTGAAACCTTCTAAAATGGAGTACTTATAATCATAGGACAACAATACACATCGCGATCGCGGAACTTCCTTCGCGATCGTGAAGAGAAAAATCCACTGCCACCAAAATGCACTATGCGTTCGCAATACTGGCCACGTGAAAACGGTGACCACAAACGTTAAAGCTCCGCGAACGTGACCTATCTTGCGCGAACGTGTTGAAAAATTCTACAGCTCCCAGTTGCCCAGTCTAAACACTATGCGACCACGACTCTTCACTCGTGAACGCGATGCTCAAGTTCCCACTACTTCTCTAATGCGGTTTTCCTGCCACGAACGTGTTGAAGAAAGTGCCTAGCTCAAGATTGTTTCCTTACACGATTGTGTCCGCATCTTCGCGATCGCGAAGAAAAATTGAGGCATCAGAAACCAGCAATGAAATCATGAAGAAAAATGGTCTGATATCGATCCGAAACATGCTTGAGCCCCTCGGAATCCCGTCCGAACATACCAACAAGTCCCAAAACATCACACGGACCTACTCGTTCCTCAAATAACACACAACAACATCCAAATTATGAATCGCACCTCAAATCAAAGTTTAAGAACTTTTGAACTTTCAACTTTCAATACTCGTGCAAAATCATATTAAATCAACCCGGAATGACCTTAAATTTTGCAAACAAGTACCAAATGACATAACGAAGCTATTCTGATCAGTTAAACCACAATTTGAACCCAATATCATCAAAGTCAACTCCTGGTCAAACTTATGAACATTCCAAACCTTTAAATTTTCAACTTTGGCCAAATAGTGTCGAAACCTTGTAGAAACATCCAATTGCAAATTCGGGCATACGCCCATGTCCAAAATCACTATCCGGACCTAACGAAATCATCAAAACTCCAATACAAGGTAAAATACACAAAAGTCAAACTTGGTCAACTCTTCTAACTTAAAGTTTCAAACGTGAAGTCCCATCTTCCTAACTAATTCTGAATCACCTAAAAACCAAAACCTATGATTACACAAGTCATAATACATCATATAAAACTACTCAAGACTTCAAATGGCTGAACATAATGAAATGCTCAAAACGACCGGTTGGGTCATTATAAGTTATGTGGTGATCGACCCACCAAATTGAATCTCTTTGATTATAGTTTCCAGCATATTAAATAGTTTATCAATGCAACATCAGAGTAAAGAGATATCCGTCTTTTTGCGAGCCTGTGCAGGAAGTCCCTTTGGGACCCACTGAAGCAGTGACCGACCTTTGAACGTTTTAAAGTGGATGAAATGCTCATTTTATGTCATTTTCGACCAAGTACATTTCTCATACTCTCTCAAAACCTCTCTAACGGTTATACAAGGTTTTCACGATGAATCCAAGGTGGTTTTACCTAAACCTAACCTCAAACGTTAGCCTAAGTGAAGAAGTGAGTCTCTATGGTATTATGATGTCATTAAGGGCGCTTGTAAGCTAAGGGAAGCTTTGATTCAAGGTTGTTCTGATTATTTAATGTAATTATAACACCTTATTTCATTTGCTTAAGCTTATTTATGTGTTGGTTATTGTTTTGATGAAAAACTACAAGATAGTACTTGAAGTGGTATAAGATGATGTTGCCTCTTGTTGGACTGTTTTGGAGTTGTATATATGAGTTCATATAGCTAGAAATCATGATATTAATGAAATCTATTGGTGGAATGATATGGAAAAAAAATTATCGAGTTAATAATTGTCAGCAAGTGGTGATAGAGCACCAGAAGCCTAATACGCTAGTTCAGAACATAGGGATTTCGATGTGGAGGTATGAGATGATGAATAACGTTTTCATTACAAGCTTGTCTCATTCATATCGTAAATTGGCTCTATATGGGTGATTATTGATAGACTCACGAAGTCAGTCCACTTCTTGCCGGTTAGAACTACTTATACAATTAAAAATTATGCAAGTTATGCATTAAAGAAGTAGTACAACTACATGATGTTTTCTAAGGCTATTATACATGATAAAGGGGCCTAGTTTACCGCTAACTTCTAGAGGTTCTTCGGGAAGGGTCTGGTAACGTAATTAAATCTTAGTAAACTTTTCATCCAGAAACATATGGCCGTAAATTTAAGACACTTAAGGATGCGTTATGAGTGTTCATGCTAGCCTTGAGAGAGTTATCATTCCAGCATTAGTATTGCTCTTTATGAGGCCAAATTCACACCCCTATTGGGTGGTTCGAGATAGGCGGATCATAGTTACATAGACCCAATTAGGTTGATTAAGCTTTAGATAATGTAAATCTCATTCGGGAGCGATTAATAACAACCTAGAGCTGTCCAAAGTCATATTAAAATGTGTGACGACAAGAGTTAGCGTTTCGTGTTGATGATTGGGTATTCTTGAAAGTTAAGCTTATCAAAGGCGTTACGAGATTCAACATGAAATGTAAGCTTAGTCATAGATTATTGGGCCATAGAGAATAAGTAACCTATGAGCGAATGTTACCGTCAAAGTTAGACTTTGTTTTTCAAGAATCTATACTGTAGAAGCACATAATGTTCACAAAACCTATCTTATGAAGAGGTTCTAGTTGCTATTCTTAATCGGCATGTCCGAAAGTTGGGGACCAAGAAAGTGACCTATGTAAGATTTCTTAAAGGAATAAGAACGCCGAAGGAAAGATGTGGGAAGCTGAGGAAGAAATGAATTCTAAGTACCCAAGTTGTTTTAGACAGAATTTTCTTAGCGACCGAAGCCCGATCATATATTTTCTTAGACCATGTTACGTGATTTTGAATAATAGTCATTCTATGATTAAATTATATTTAGAATTGAAATGTTACGACATTTTCAGGAGCTGAATTATTTGGGCACAGGATAAGTTATAATTTATGGTATTTTCATTGAAACTGATGGCCATGTGAGGTGAAGGAGATATTGTTTATTGTTTATGGCCTGTTTGGCCATGGTATGTTTCTAGCAGTTTGTCAGTTATGGGATATCTTGTTGACAAAGGAGACTCTGTAGAAATATTTGTAAATTCCATAATATCTAGTTTCTCCTTTAAGACGCCTTTACATTCGAGTACGAGTGTTCCTAAGGGGTGAAGGATGTTACACGAATACGAGTGTTCCTAAGGGGTGAAGGATGTTACACCCTGTACATTCATTTTAGAATGCATCTTATGTGAATCAATATGATTCAAAGTGTTTAAGGACCTTTACAAAGATAATGATGAGTTAAAACAAATATTAAGGAAGTATCATGAGGGTTGGAGGCTAAACGAATCAAAGATATTATAACCCGTACTTTTGGGGTAAAACTAGTAATGCTTAATATGAGAAGGAGGTCTTGTTTTAAGGTACTTGAATTATATAATATTCGTATGTTAATATTTGAAGTCAAACAAGTTGTAAAATAAAAGTCAGCAAAAGTTATTGCAAGTTATGTTCATAATTTTACTGCAATTTGGGTTTAATGTTACTGAGTCTTTATCTCAATATACTTTGAGTTACGGTGTGATCTACCCATCAAATTGAATCTCTATGAGTTTAGTTTCCAATTCATTAAATATTTTGTCAATGTAACATAGGAGTAGAGAGATATTTGCATTATTGCGAGACTGCGCAGGCAGTCCCTTTGGGACCCACTAAAGTTGTGGCCGACCTTTGAACGTTTTAAAATGGTTGGAAGGTTCAGTTTAGGTCATTTTAGACCAAGTACAGTTCTTATACTCTCTCATAACCTCTCTAACTGTTCTCCAAGGTTCTAAGGTGAATCCAAGGTGGTTGTACCTAAACCTAACCTCAAACGTAAGTCTAAGTGAAGAAAAGGGTCTCTATGGTATTGTGATGTCATTAAGGGCGCTTGTAAACTAAGGGAAGCTTTGTTTTGAGGTATTTCTGATTATTTAAGGTATGTATAACACCCTATTTCTTGTGCTTAAGCTTATTTATGTGTTGGTTATTGTTTGGATGAAAAACTACAAGATAGCACTTGAAGTGGTATAAGATGTTGTTGTCTCTTGTTGGACTATTTTAGAGTTGTATATATGAGTTCATATGGCTGGAAATCATGATATTAATGAAATCTATTGGTTGAATGATATAAAAAAATATATTTTCGAGTTCATAATTGTCAGCAAGTGAAGATAGAGCACTAGAAGCCTGATGGGCTAGTTCACAACATAGGTATTCCGATGTGGAAGTAGGAGATGCCGAATATGGATTTAATTACAGGTTTGTCTCATTCATATCATAAGTTGACTCTATATGGGTGATTTGTTATAGACTCATGAAGTCATCCCACTTATTGCCAGTTAGAACTACTTATACAGTTATGAATTATGCATGTTATGCATTAAGGAAATAGTACAACTACATGGTTTTTCCTAAGGCTATTATACCTGATAGAGGGGCCTAGTTTATAGCTAACTTCTAGAGGTCCTTTGGGAAGGGTCTAGGAATGTAAGTAAATCCTAGTAAACTTTTTACCCAGAAACCTATGGCCTGGCAGGGCGCAAATTTAAGACACTCAAGGATACATTATGAGTGTTCATGCAAGACTTGGGAGAGCTATCACTCCAGCATTGGTATGGCTCTTTATGAGGCCAAATTCATACCCATATTGGGTGGTTCAAGATAGGAGAATCACATTTACTTGAACCCCATTAGGTTGATTAAGCTTTAGAGAAAGTAAAGCTCATTCAGGAGCGATTAATAATAGCCCAGAGCTGTCCAAAGTCATATTCAAATGTGCGACGATAAGAATTAGCGTTTTGTGCTGATGATTGGGTATTCTTGAAGGTTTCGCCTATGATTGGCATTACGATATTCGACAAGAAAGGCAAGCTTAATCGTGGCGTATTGGGCCATAGAGAATAAGTGACCTATGAGCTAAAGTTACCATCAAAGTTAGAGTTTGTTTACCTTATTTTTCAAGAATCTATACTGCAGAAGCACATGAAGTTTAGATTGTAGAGAACCTATCTTACGAAGAGGTTCTAGTAGCTATTCTTGATCGGTAGGTCCGCAAGCTAGGGACCAAGAAAGTAACCTCCGTAAGATGTCATAGAGGAATAACAACATCAAAGGAAAGATGTGGGAAGCGGAGGAAGAAATAAATTCTAAGTACCCTTAGTTGTTTTAGAAAGAAGATTCTTAGCGACTGAAGCTCGATCATATATTTTCTTAGCCCATGTTATGTGATTTTTAGTAATACTCATTCTATGATTACATTATATTTAGAATTGAAGCGTTACAACATTTTCAGGAGCTGCATTATTTGGGAACAAGGTAAGTTTCAATTTATTGTATTTTCATTGAAACTGATTGCCTTGCGAGGCCAAAGAGATATAGTTTATTATTTATGGCCTGTTAGGCGTATGGTATGTTTCTAGTAGTTTGACATGTATGGGATATCTTGTTCACAGAGGAGACTCTGTATAAATATTTGTAAAATCCATAAGAGCTAGTTTCTCCTCTAAGACACCTTTACATTCGAGTACGAATGTTCCTAAGGGGAGAAGGATATTACACCCTGTACTTTCATTTTAGAATGAATCTTAAGTGAACAAGTGTTAAGGAAGTATCGTGAGGGTTGGAGGCTAAACGAATCAAAGATGTTATAACCCGCACATTTGGGGTAAAACTAGGAGTGCTTAATATGCTAAGGAGGTCTTGTTTTAAGTTACTTGAATCATATAGTATTCGTTTTTGGTAATATTTGAAGTCAAACAAGTTTTAAAATAAAAGTCAGCAAAAGTTATTGCATATTTTGTTCATAATTTTACTTAAATTTGGGTTTAATTTCACTGAGTTTTTCTCCCAATATACTTGGAGTTACAGGGTAATACACCCTTCAAATTGAATCTATATGACTCCAGTTTTCAACGCATTAAATATTTTGCCAATACAACATTGGAGTAGAGAGATATTCGCTTTTTTGCGAGACTACGCAGGCAGTTCCTTTGGGAACCACTGAAGCGGTGGCCAATCTTTGAACGTTTTAAAATGGTTGGAAGGCTCATTTTAGGTCATTTATGTGATGATCCGATAAGTCATCTTATGTTTTAAGCCCTAATTCTATGATCCTAAGCCTTAAAAATCTTGTTTTAGCCTTCCTCAATTTGGGTGCATAGTCTGGTCGTCTTCCCGGAAAGCTTTTATGTTAAAAACTGAGAACAATAATAATATCTTTCCTAAAAACTTCATCTGAGTTGACTTCGCTCAACAGTTTGAGCAAACGGACCCGGATTCGTGTTTTGACGGTCCTGGTGGGTCTGTATTGTGATTTGAGACTTGGGCATGCCCAAATTTGAATTCGGAAGTCCCTAGCCCGAGATATCAGACTTTTTTAAAATTTGAAAGCTAAAGGCATAATGAACTTGAAATGTTTGACCCATAGTTGACTTTTTGGATATCGGGTTCGTATTTTGGTTCCGAAACCGGTATAGGTCCAATACCATATTTATGACTTTTCTGTCCAATTTGGTGAGAAACGGAGTTGGTTTGACGTGATTCGGACGCCCGGTTGTGCAAATAGAAGTTTCAAAGTTTTCATGAAAAGTTCATTTGATTTGGGCTTCAATTCACAGTTCTAGGTGTTATTTTGGCGACTTGATCGCGCGAGCAAGTTCGTATGATATTTTTCAGACTTGTGTGCATGTTTGGTTTGGAGCCCCGAGGGCTCGGATGAGTTTCTGATAGGCTACAAAGTGAATTTGGACTTAGAACATTGCTGGTGTGTTTCAGTTTTTGTTGCAGCCCTCAGATCTTGCAATTGCGAGATCAAGAATTGCATTTGCGACCACTGTGGAGTTCGCATTTGCGATCTACTCATCGCATTTGCGAAGAGTAGCTGGAGAGGCCAGGGTTCGCATTTGCGATGGGAGCTGGAAGGGGGATTCTTCGCATTTGATATCAAGCCTGAGTTCGCATTTGCAAACTATTCTTCGCATTTGCGAAGAATGCAGAGGTGTGATGTTTCTTGCATTTGCGATGACATTTTCGCATTTGCGCACTTCACATTTGCGAAGCCCAGGTCACAAATGCAACATCTGCAGCTGAACTAATATGACTTAGACAGGATTTTTGGTTCATTTCTCAAATTTTCAAAACCTAAAACATTAGAGGCGATTATTCCAAGACTTTTTCATCCCCAAACCGTTGGTAACTGATTCTAACCTATTTCCTTTTAATCTTTCACTACTTTTCCTAAGATTGCAACCTATAATCTAAGGTTTTCATGGTGGAATTGGG
Organism: Nicotiana otophora; assembly: GCA_000715115.1. Taxonomy (NCBI): domain Eukaryota; kingdom Viridiplantae; phylum Streptophyta; class Magnoliopsida; order Solanales; family Solanaceae; genus Nicotiana; species Nicotiana otophora. The sequence continues at coordinate 15,223 of AWOL01S0004422.1, forward strand.
GGTGTTTGGGTTGAAACTAGGGATTTGGTAAATTGGGGATTTAGACCTCAAATTGAGGTCGGATTCCAAAACAAATTACACAACCGGGCTCGGGGATGAATGGGTAATCGGGTTTTGATCCGAATTTTAGGTTTGGACCAAGCGGACGCGGGAGTTGACTTTTGTTGACTTTTTCAATAATGACCTAAATTGAATATTTTGCAATCGTGGGTGATTCCTAAGGCTTATTTTGAATCATTTGGTTGGTAATTTGCTAGATATTGTCGGTTCGGAGGCTGGTTTGAAAGGCAAAGCCGTGGTTGAGCTTTGAGTGGTCTTTGGAGCGAAGTAAGTGTTGTGTCTAACCTTGACTTAAGGGAATTAGGAGACCTCGGACTATTTGCTATGTGAATTTCATGTGCGCGGCGTATATGTGAGGTGACGGGTGCTTATGCGCCGCCAAATTATCTGTTGTTTTTTCCTGTTTCCCCGTTCTTCTTATATTATCTCTTTCCCTGTCTTATTTGTTATATGCTCTAAATGTGTTTACATGCCAAATTGCTATTTGTAGTCATTGTTTCCTCATGTTCATAATATTAGTTCTTTCCATGGTTTCATAATCTCCTACTATTTGCTCAAGTTGGTTTATCTGTACCTTGTAGTTGTAAATTTTGGATTAGTCTCGCTGTGTAGTATTACTTATTCGGACTATCATATTGTACAAGGTTTCCTATTTGTTCAGTTAGGTGTCTTGGAATTGTAAAAGGGTTGTCTATGATTTGAATTTTCAGTTTTACTGTTCTTATTGAGTACCTGATATTGATATGGTGGAATCCGGTTGCATGCCGCAACAGGTAAAATAAGGGTGACATGTTGAGGTGGAATAAGGGTAAATCTGTACTATACGGTGGGATCGGGTTGCACGCCACAACAGGTAGAATAAGGGTGGATTGACATGGTGAAATAAGGGTGAATTATGATACTGATATTGACATATGGTGGGATCGGGTTGCGCGCCGCAACATATATATATATATATATATATACTGTTGTTGATATCGTTACGGTGAAATAAGGCAGGAATTTGTGTTGACTGGTGGGATCGAGTTGCGCGCCGCAACAACTTATATATTTCCATTTCTTGAGTTGTGTTGGTTTTCTTTTGGTATTTGTATCTGAATTATTAAAGATTGGTGATTCTGGACGATACTGGTTTATTCTTGAGGCTGTGATTATTATTTTCAGTTGGATGTTTAATTCTGTTCATTATTCTCATTTTCTATCATTATTATATACTGCGTACAGGTTGTAGAGTAGGTGACCCACCTTAGCCTCGTCACTACTTCATCGAGATTAGGCTCGGCACTTACCAGTACATGGGGTCGGTTGTACTGATACTATACTCTGCACACTGTGCAAAATTTGGAAACGGTCCCAGCGACGGCTACTAGAGAGCTCAAATTGGACAGCCTGCGGAGACTTGAGGTACAGCTGCTCAGCACCCGCAGCTCCTGAAGTTCCCGTCTTTATTTTTATTTATCTGTGTAATTTCATTCAGACAACATTGTATTTATTTCAGACCCTTGTATGTATTACTCTAGAAGCTCGTGCACTTATGACACCTGATTTAAGGATTTGTAGCAGATGTTTTTACGATTTTAGCTTCCGCATTTTTATATGGATTATTGCAGTTACATCAGTTCTTCTTCATTAATTAAATTTAAATTGTTAAAAAGATAAATTATTCTAACGTTGGCTCTCTTACCAAGTGAAATGTTAGGCACCATCACGGTCCCGATGGTGGGAATTTCGGGTCGTGACAGTTGGTATTAGAGCACTAGGTTACATAGGTCTCACGAGTCATGAGCAAACTTAGTAGAGTATGGAGGATCGGTACGAAAGCGTTTGTACTTATCTTTCGGAGGCTATGGAGTTAGGAACAGTTTCACTTCTATTCTTCTCTGTCGTGCGATTTTATTCTATCATTGCTGATTGGACCCTTTCTATTCTGTTCTCTCGTAGATGGCGAGAACGCGTACCACATCTTCAGCTGAGCAGCTGCCAGAGCCCCCAGTGGTAGCTCTTACGAGGGGCAGAGGTTGAGACCGAGGCCATGCCAGAGGCCGAGGTAGGGGTAGAGCTCATCTTAGAGCTCGAGCAGCAACACCAGTGGTAGAGCCTTAGGTAGAGTTTGATGAGGAGGTTCCAACCCAGGCTGTGCCTGTCGGACCAGCTCAGGTCCCGGAGAGGTTTATTGCCACACCAGTGCTTCAGGATGCTTTGGTCTGTTTGGTGGGCCTTATAGAGAGTGTGGCCCAGACTGGCACATTCCCCATGGCACCAGCCGTCTCTCAGGCTGGAGGAGGAGCACAAACTCCTACAACTCACACTCCGGAGAAGATGTCTCCCTAGTATCAGACTCCAGCAGCTCATCCAGTCAGAGTAGTTTAGCCGGTTGTTACGGCACAGGCCGGTGATGGTTCAGCTATGTCTTCTGAGGCTTTATGGAGATTGGACAAGTTTACCAAGCTCTTCCCAGTTCACTTCAGTGGTGCTCCTTCAGAGGATCCCTGGGAGTATCCTGATAGTTGTCATGAGGTTCTACGAAATATGGGTATAGTGGAGACCAATGGGGTCGATTTTGTTGTATTTTAGACGACTGGTTCCGCCAAGAAATGGTGGAGGGATTATTTGTTGACCAGACCAGGTGGGTCGCCTGCTCTTACTTGGGACCAGTTCTCTCAGCTCTTCCTAGAGAAGTTTGTTCCTATCACATTGAGAGAGGAGCATCATCGGCAGTTCGAGCGTCTCCAACAGGGCAGTATGACTATTACTCAGTACGAGACCCATTTTGTGGATTTGGCTCATCATGCTCTTCTCCTGCTTCCTACCGAGAGAGAGAGGGTGAGGAGGTTTATTGACGGACTTGCTCAGCCTATCAGAATGCAGATGGCTAAGGAGACAAGATGGTTCTTGCTCAGGGAGGTCAGGGGTCTGACAAGATACCTCGTCATTCCGGTGGGTTCAACAGTGTCTCATCTAGAGGCAGGGGTACTTTTGGTAGAGGCCATCCTCCCAGGCCATTTCATTCAGCACTTCAGGCATCCCACAGTGCTTCAGGGAGTCGTGGTCCTTATGTGCCTCATTCTGGACAGCTAGCTTATAGTACACCACCAGCCCCTATCAATGCACCCCCTATTCAGAGTTACTACCATGGTTATCCAGCCCGTTGGGGCCAGTCTCAGTTTCCACCGCCACAGCACCAGGATGAATGTTTCGAGTATGGTGGGTATGGGCATATCAGGAGAACCTGTCTGAGATTATTAGGCATCACGCCACAGCATCAGAGTTATCGTGCCATGGTTCCGGAACCAGTGGTTGCACCATCTGCTCCGCCAGCCATAGGCAGGGGTCGGCCAGCCAGAGGTAGAGGCCAGATTATCAGAGGTGGAGGTCAGGTCGTTAGAGGTGGAGGCCAGCCAGCTAAAGGTCGTCCCAGGGACATGGTTCAGAGCGGTGGGGCTCAACCCCGATGTTATACTTTTCCAGCCAGGCCTGAGGCTGAGTCATCTGACGTTGTTATCACAGGTATTGTTGTAGATCAGGTTTATCGTTTGTGTGTGGTCACCATTGGGAGTCTGGAGACTGGTATAGATCTTCTACTTCTCGATATGGTGGATTTTGATGTTATCTTGGGTATGGATTGGTTGTCACCTTATCATGCTATATTGGATTGTCACGCCAAGACAATGACCTTACCATTGCTAGGGTTGCCTCGGTTAGAGTGGAGGGGGACTCCTGGCCATTATACCGGCAGGGTTATCTCTTATATGAAGTCTCGACATATGGTCGAGAAGGGGTGTCTAGCTTATTTGGCTTATGTCCGCGATTCTAGTACGGAGGTTCCTTCCATGGATTCAGTGCCAGTTGTTCGTGAGTTTCTAGATGTGTTTCCTGCGGACCTGTCGGGGATTCCACTTAACACGGATATTGTTTTCTGTATTGACTTGGCTCTGGGCAGTCAGCCTATTTCCATTCTGCCATGCCGTATGCCCCCCCAAGAGTTGAAAGAATTGAAGGAACAGTTGCAAGATTTGCTTGATAAGGGCTTCATTAGACCTAGTGTCTCTCCCTGGGGTGCACCTGTGTTGTTTGTGAAGAAGAAAGATGAATCGATGAGGATGTGTATAGATTATCGACATTTGAACAAAGTCACCATCAAGAACAAGTATCCATTGCCGAGGATTGATGATTTATTTGATCAGCTTCAGGGTGCCAAGGTGTTTTCGAAAATTGATTTGAGATTTTTCTACCATCAGTTGAGGATTAGGGCATCTGATGTCCCTAAGATAGCTTTTCAGACTCGTTACGGGCATTATGAGTTTCTAGTGATGTCCTTTGGGTTGACAAATGCCCCAACAACATTCATGGATTTGATGAACTGAGTGTTCAAGCCTTATCTGGACTCATTTGTGATTGTGTTTATTGATGATATCTTAATCTACTCCCACAGTCGAGAGGAGCACGAGCAGCATCTTAGGATTGTGCTTTAGACTCTGAGAGACAGCCAGTTATATGCTAATTTTTCAAACTGCGAGTTTTAGTTGGATTCAGTCGCTTTCTTGGGCCACGTTGTACCAGCAGAGGGCATTCAAGTAGATCCTAAGAAGATTGAGGCAGTTCAAAACTGGCCTAGACCCACTTCAGCTATGGAGATCAGGAGTTTCTTGGGTTAAGCGGGCTATTACCGTCGATTTGTGGAGGGGTTTTCATCTATAGCAGCCCCGTTGACCAGGCTGACCCAGAAGGATGGCTCGTTTAGATGGTCAGACGAGTGTGAGGCGAGCTTTCAGAAGCTCAAGACTGCTTTGACTACTCCATCGGTGCTGTTGTTGCCCACAGGTTTAGGATCTTGTACAGTATATTATTATGCGTCTCGTGAAGGGCTCGGTGCGGTATTGATGCATGAGGGAAGGGTGATTGAATATGCGTCACGGCAGTTGAAGGTTCACGAGAAGAATTATCATGTCCATGACATAGAGTTGGCAGCCATTGTTCACGCGCTGAAGAGTTGGAGGCATAATCTTTATGGTGTGTCGTGTGAGGTCTTTACGGATCATTGGAGCCTTCAGTATTTGTCCAAGCAAAAAGATCTCAATTTGAGGCAAATGAGGTGGTTGTAGCTATTGAAATACTATGATATCACCATCTTGTATCATCCCAGGAAGGCCAATGTGGTTGTCGATGCCTTGAGTAAAAAGGCAGTGAGTATAGGCAGCTTTGCATTCATTCCAGTCGGTGAGAGGCCGCTTGCATTAGATGTTCAGACTTTGGCCAAGACATTTGTGAGGTTGGACGTGTTCTAGCTTGTACAATCGCTCTGTCTTCTTTGTTTGAGCACATCAGAGATCGGTAGTATGATGACCCTCATTTGTTGGTCCTTAGGGACACAGTGCGGCACGGTGGTGCCAAGCAAGTTATTGTTGGAGATGATGGAGTTTTGAGGATGCAGGTTCGTGTTTGTGTACCTAATGTGGATGGACTTCGTGAGTTGATTCTTGAGGAGGCCCACAGTTCCCAGTATTCTGTTCATCTGGGCACCGTCAAAATGTATCAGGACTTGCGGCAGCATTATTGGTGGAGGAGGATGAAGAAGGATATAGTTGCTTATGTAGCTCGGTGTCTAAATGGTCAGCAAGTAAAGTATGAGCATCAGAGACCTGGTGGTTTGCTTCAGAAGATAGAGATTCCTGAGTGGAAGTGGGAGCATATCACTATGGATTTTGTTGTAGGACTCCCACGAACTCAAAGGAAGTTCGATATAGTTTGGGTCATTGTGGATAGGCTGACCAAGTCAACGTATTTCATTCCTGTAGCAGTTACCTATTCTTCGAAGTGGTTGGTAGAGATTTATATCTGCGAGATCATCCGTCTTCACGGTGTGCCCGTGTCTATCATTTTTTATCAAGGTACGCAGTTCACCTCGCACTTCTGGAGGGAAGTACAGCATGAGTTGGGCACGCGAGTTGAGTTGAGCATAGTATTTCATCCTCAGAAGGACAGACAGTCCGAGCGTACTATTCAGATATTGGAGGATATGCTCCGTGCATGTATTATAGACTTCGAAGGATCGTGGGATCAGTTCTTGCCCCTCGCAGAGTTTGCCTACAACAACAGCCACCAGTCGAGCATTCAGATGCCTCCATGTGAGGCATTATATGGTAGACGGTTTCGATCGCCGGTTGGATGGTTTGAGATGGGGGAGGCTTGGTTATTGGGTAAAGATTTAGTGCGGGATGCCTTGGATAAGGTCAGGATTATTCAGGATAGACTTCGCACATCTCAGTCCACGCAGAAGAGTTATGCCGATCGTAGAGTTCGTGATGTTGTATTCATGGTTAGGGAGAGAGTGTTGCTCCGGACATCACCAATGAAGGGTGTAATAAGGTTCGGAAAGAAGGGCAAATTGAGCCTTAGGTATATCGGGCCCTTTGAGATTCTGGAGAGACTAGGAGAGGTGGATTACAAGCTTGCGTTGCCATCGGGGTTATCAGCAGTTCATCCGGTGTTTCATGTGTCCATGCTTCGGAAGTATCACGGTGATCCGTCCCATATGTTAGATTTTAGCTCTGTCCAGTTGGACAAGGATTTGACTTACGAGGAAGAGCCGGTGGCTATTCTAGCCCGACAGGTTTGTCAGTTGAGGTCGAAGAGTTATCCTTCAGTCCGAGTGCAGTGGAGATGTCAGCCCATCGAGGCAGCTACTTGGGAATCCGAGTCGGACATGTGCAGTAAATATCCCCACCTTTTCACCAGTTCAAGTACTTTTTCTATGTCCGTTTGAGGATGAACGGTTGTTTTAGAGGTGGTAAATATGATGACCCAATAGGCCATCTTATGTCTTAAAACCTAATTCTGTGATTCGAAGCCTTAAAAATCATGTTTTAGCCTTCCTCGATTTGCATGCATAGTCCGGGCATCTTTCCGAAAAGCTTTTATGTTAAAAACTGATACAAATAAGAACTTTTGACTTCGGTCACCATTTTGAGCAAACGGACAGGTATTCGTGTTTTGACGGTCCCGATGGGTCCGTATGGTAATTTGGGACTTAGGCGTATGCCCGGAATTGAATCCGGAAGTCCCTAGCCCGAGATATCGGACTTTGTTGAAATTTGAAAGCTAAAGGCTTAATGAACTTGAAATGTTTGACCCATAGTTGACTTTTTGGATATCGGGTCCGAATTTTAGTTTCGGAATATGGTATAGGTCCAATACCATATTTATGACTCGTCTGTCAAATTTGGTGAGAAACGGAGTTGGTTTGACGTGATTCAGACGTCCGGTTGTAAAAATAGAAGTTTCAAAGTTTTCTTGAAAATTTCATTTGATTTGGTGTTCAATTCGTAGTTTTGGGTGTTATTTTGGTGATTTGATCACACGAACAAGTTCGTATGATATTTACAAACATATGTGCATGCTTGGTTTGGAGCCCCGAGGGCTCGGGTAAGTTTCGGATAGTCTACGGAGTGAATTTGGACTTAGAACATTACTAGTGTGTTTCTGTTTTTTTTTGCAGGCCTCAGATCTCGCAATTGCTAGATCAAGCATTGCATTTGCGACCATTGTGGAATTCGCATTTGCTATCTACTCATCGCATTTGCGAAGAGTAGCTGGAGTGGCCAGGGTTCGCATTTGCGATGGGAGATGGAAGGGGGATTCTTCGCATTTGCGATCACAGGGTCGCATTTGCGATCAAGCCTGAGTTCGCATTTGCGAACTATTCTTCGTATTTGCGAAGAATGCAGAGGTGTGATGTTTCTCGCATTTGCAATGAAATATTCGCATTTGCGTGCTTCGCATTTGCGAAGCCTAGGTCGCAAATGCGACATCTGCAGCTGAACAAATATGACTTCGATGGGATTTTTGGTTCATTTCTCAAATTTTCAAAACCTAAAACATTAGAGGCGATTTGTCCAAGACTTCTTCTTCCCCAAATCGTTGGTAAGTGATTCTAACCTATTTCCTTTCAATCTTTCACTACTTTTCCTAAGATTTCAACCTAAAATCTAAAGTTTTCATGCTGGAATTGGGTGTTTTTGGGTAGAAACTAGGGATTTGGTAAATTGGGGATTTAGACCTCAAATTGAGGTCGGATTCCAAAATAAATTACACAATCGGTCTCGGGGGTGAATGGGTAATCGGGTTGTGATCCGAATTTCGGGTTTGGACTAAGCGGGCCCGGGAATTGACTATTGTTGACTTTTTCAATAATGACTAAATTGAATCTTTTGCAATCGTGAGTGATTCCTAAGGCTTCTTTTGAATCATTTAGTTGGTAATTTGCTAGATATTGTTGGTTCGGAGGCTGGTTTGAAAGGCAAAGCCATGGTTGAGCTTTGAGTGGTCTTTGGAGCTAGGTAAGTGTTGTGTCTAACATTGACTTGAGGGAATTAGGAACCCTCGTACTATTTGCTATGTGAATTTCATGTAGGCGGCATATATGTGAGGTGACGAGTGCTTATGCGCCGCCGAATTACCTGTTTGTTTCCTTGTTTCCCCGTTCTTCTTATATTATCTCTTTCCCTGTCTTATTTATTATATGCTCTAAATGTGTTTACATGCCAAATTGCTATTTGTAGTCATTGTTTCCTCCTGTTCATAATATTAGTTCTTTCCATGGTTTCATAATCTCCTACTATTTGCTCAAGTTGGTTTATCTGTACCTTGTAGTTGTAAATTCTGGATTGGTCTCGCTGTGTAGTATTACTTATTCGCATTATCATACTATACAAGGTTTCCTATTTGTTCAGTTTGGTGTCTTGGAATTATAAAAGGATTTTCTATGATTTGAATTGTGAGTTTCACTGTGCTTATTGAGTACCTGATATTGATATGGTAGGATCGGGTTACACGCCGCAACAGGTGAAATAAGGACGAATGTTGAGGTGGAATAAGGGTGAATCTGTACTATACGGTGGGATCGGATTGCACGTAGCAACATGTGGAATAAGGGTGGATTGACATGGTGAAATAAGGGCGAATTATGATATTGGTATTGACATATGGTGGGATCGGGTTACGCGCCGTAACATATATATATTATTTACTGTTGTTTATATCGTTACGGTGAAATAAGGCAGGAATTTATATTGACTGGTGGGATCGGGTTGCGCACCGCAACAACCTATATATTTCCATTTCTTGAGCTGTGTTGGTTTCTTTTTGTATTTGTATCTGAATTATTAAATATTGGTGATTTTGCACGATACTAGTTTATTCTTGAGGCTGTGGTTATTCTTTTCAGTTGGTTGTTTAATTTTGTTCAGTATTCCCATTTTATGTTATTATTATATACTGTGTACAGGTTGTAGAGTAGGTGACCCGCCTTAGCCTCGTCACCACTTCGTCGAGGTTAGGCTCGGCACTTACTAGTACATGGGATCGGTTGTAATGATACTACACTCTCCACACTGTACAGATTTTGGAGACGGTCCCAGCGACGGCTACTAGAGAGCTCGGATTGGACAGCCTGCAGAGAATTGAGGTACAGCTGCTCAGCACCCGCAACTTCTGATGTCCCTGTCTTTATTTTTATTTAGTTGTGTATTTTCATTCAGACAACTTTGTATTTATTTCAGACCCTTGTATGTATTACTATAGAAGCTCGTGCACTTGTGACACCGGGTTCAGGGATTTGTAGCAAATGTTTTTACAGTTTTAGCTTCCGTATTTTTATCTGAATTATAGCAATTACATCAGTTCTTCTTCCTTAATTAAATTTAAATTGTTAAATAGGATAAATTATTCTAACGTTGACTTGCTTAGCAAGTGAAATGTTAGGCGCCATCACGGTCCCAACGGTGGGAATTTCGGATCGTGATAATTTTCGACCAAGTACACTTCCCATACTCTCTCAACACCTCTCTAACGGTTCTCCAAGGTTCCAAGATGAATCCAAGGTGGTTTTACCTAAACCTAACCTCTAAAGTTAGCCTAAGTGAAGAAAAGGGTCTCTATGGTGTTGTGATGTCATTAAGGGCACTTGTAAGCTAAGGGAAGTTTTGGTTCGAGGTTGTTCTGATCATTTAAGGTATGTATAACACCATATTTCTTATGCTTAAGCTTATTTATGTGTTGGTTATTATTTGGATAAAACACTACAAGATAGCACTTGAAGTTGTATAAAATGTTGTTGTCTCTTGTTGGACTGTTTTCGAGTTGTATATATGAGTTCATATGGCTGAAAATCATGATATTAATGAAATCTATTGGTGGAATGATATAAAAATAAATGTTGTCGAGTTCATAATTGTCATCAAGTGAATATAGAGCACCAGAAGCCTGATGGGCTAGTTCAGAACATATGGATTCTGATGTGGAAGTAGGAGATGACAAATATGGATTTTGTTACAGGTTTGTCTCGTTCATATCGTAAGTTGACTCTATATGGGTGATTGTTGATAGACTCTCGAAGTCTTCCCACTTCTTGCCAGTTAGAACTACTTATACAGTTAGGAATTATGCAAGTTATGCATTAAAGAAATAGTACAACTACATGGTTTTTCCTGAGGCTATTATACCTGACAGAGAATAGCATTTCATGTTGATGAGTGGGTATTCTTGAGTGTTTCGCCTACAAAAGGCGTTACGAGATTTGAGAAGAAAGGCAAGCTTAGTCGTGGCTTATTGGGCCATAGAGAATAAGTAACCTATGAGCTAAATTTACCGTCAAATTTAGAGTCCGTATACCTTGTTTTTCAAGAATCTATATTGCAGAAGCACATGACTTTCAAATTGCAGAGAACTATCTTACGAAGAGGTTCTACTTGCTATTCTAGATCGGCAGGTCCGCAACTTGGCACTACAAGAAAATAGGCCTTTAGCGAAGGAAAAGCTAGTCATTAAAAGTCCAAATCCGGTCGTTATAAGTTGTTAACGACCAAAAAATAATTCGGTCGTTAAATGCCCCGACGTTAAAAGTTAATGACCGGATTACAATCTAGTCGTTAAAGGTCCTTTAGCGATAACATAATTTCCGGTCGTTATACATCCCTTTTAGCGATAATATTTTCCGTTCGCTAATTTGTTGTCCAATCGTTAAAAGTCTTTATTGACAACAACTAATTTAGTCATTATAAGTGTGTTTAGCGACTGTTATTCCCTTCGTTAGTTGTACAACTACTTTTAAGAACCAAATTTAAACTACGAAAATTTAAATTAGATAAATAGAAATAATTATTTATATAATTTCATACACACCCAAAAATACTCGAAAATAAACCAAATACTTGATATCTTTGTTAATACAAAGAACTAAAGTATCATAGTTACCAAAAACCAATCTGAATCGTATAATATCATTTTTCATAATTCCTAAAAGAGAAACATAAAATTGCAACAAATGTACAGTGTCTTTAAACCATCCCTAACAAAACATAAACCTCTTGTACTTCAACCTGCTCTACACTTTCTTCAAGGATAGGTCTTCGGGCTTCAAATGTTTGATCTGTTAACATAACAAATGTATGTCAGTTTAGTAACAAAGAATAAACAACTAAAGAAAAAAGATCAGATGTATGCCAGTTTAATAAAGAAAGATCATATCTAGCTGTTAATATAACAAATTAAATTATTATTCATAATAAGTGCACACTTAAAAAGCGGCAACTTCCAACTCAAATCCAAATCAGAATGGCACAAAAATGGTGCGCGGGAGAAACCATCTCATTGAGTAAATGCCAAACAGTTGACAAACAGTGACAAATTATCCACCTAGCACACTGCAGAATCACCTCATATCCACAGGTTTTGGAAAAACAATAATGTAAAAACTAATCAGTAGCATGGTTTCACCATTTTTTTTTTTTCAATTTCAGGAAAGAATAAATGTATGTGTCTCGACATTCAACCTTTTGAACATACAAATGGCCACATAAAATTCATATCTTAGAAGAAGATATGAATTAGGTTTACTATTTCCCGTTCAGTATTGTTCATACCTTACCTCATTGGTTCTTGAATTAATGAAAAGTTTATATATAAAAAAGAAAGAATTAAGTCGTTTGAGGTAGTCAGAGCTGGGCAGAGAGACGTGATATAACCACGCTAGCTCATGCATCGGCCTTAGCACTGGCAACCTCCAACGGATCATCTTTATCCTCATTTCTTATCAATTTCCCCAACTATTCTTAGCATTGGCAACCTTCAACAAAAGGCTATATGTTTACTAATTCCATTAAAGGCTACATTGATGGCCATAAACAAGAAATTTAAATAATACAAAGATTAGATGACATAACAGTGGATAGTATCGTAGTAGAAAAACGACGCATTAAATTTTCTATGTCTATGTACAATGATCAGAAAACTGAGACATTAGAAGAGTTGCTGATTTTGCTTTGATAAAAGGAAACAAGGTGCTCAATGAGAGGCGCATGATGAGGATGATGAGATGCATGGTGGAGGAGGACAGAGAGTACAATGTGCACAACAGTTGTGACGACCCAAAATTCACTATAGGTCGTGATGGCACCTAACGTCGCCGTCGGGCAAGCCAACGGTGATTGATCAATTTGATTACTCATTTTATTACTTTCGAAATCATGAATTTTAATAAGGAAGGAAATTTATACTTCTAAATCTACGGGAACGCAAAAAACTAGTAGTTTATAAGAGAAATGAAAGGCTATGAAAACATACAGAACCATAAGCATCAACTAGTATATCCCAAAACCCGGTGTCACAAGTGAATGAGCATTTACTAAGGAGTACAATAATAATATAACATCTGTCTAGAATGTAAATGAGACAGGATAAAATAAATAGTACGACGGAGACTCTATGGACTGTGATGCGCAGCCTGGAATTCAGCTCACATAAAGTCTCCTCAACAGCTACGCCTACGCGCCAAGATGATATCCAAATGAACTTGTCAGATCCTATACATTTAGTGCAGAAGTGCAGCATGATTACGTAAATAAACGCATACTAGTAAGTATCTAGCCTAATCCCGAAAACGTAGTGACGAGGGGTCGATATCGACACTTACTAGTGGTCCAATAAGTCAAAATGGTAAATCATAAATAAATAAGAAGCACAACAGTAGTAGTGAGGTAAAACTGTAACTAACACAATCTTCCAAAATTTCTTTCTAACGATATCAGTTTCCCAATTTCGTATTCTATCTCAACAACTCAGAAATATTAAGTGCCAATATCAAACGGATAAGGAAGTACCATATAAGATGCAAGTCATCAGTGAAAGAAAGAATCTCGTAAATATTCAGACTGTTAGCTATATACCGCACGATTATGTCGAGGCCGAACGGCAAGATTCAGAAAGAATATGATGTTGCCCAGGCGATCGGCCCGATCCCATCATAACGTTTACACTACTGAGGGTCGATCGGCACGGATCATATATGCATTTATTATACTGCTGAGGCAAACGGCCCGCTCCCATGAGAGTGTGGTACATAATCCTGCCGCCGAGGCGTTCGACCCGCTCCATAAGAACTGTCTCTTATACACATCTAGATNTACGATACATTATATGAACACAAGTTGAGTATAACCTTTATCGTTTTTCAAATTACTTGCCAACAAGTCAAGGTAATAAGGCTCGGCCTAACATATATGCATGTATTTCTAAATCAAGTTCAATTATATTTTCAATTAATTAAGCCAACAGAATGAATTCAAATATTTCAAGTATTACATGGTAAAGTCATAAGTCTACCTGGACATAAACATGCTTTAGATACGTACGGACTCTCGTCACCTCGTGCGCAGGTAGCACCCACAACTATTAGCACATAACAATTTCATGACCTAAGGGGTAGTTTCCTCCTCACAAAGTTAGACAGGAGACTTACCTCACTCCAAAGTTCTATAACCGGCTCCAATGCCTCTCAAACAACTGACACCTCAACTCAAAGCCAAACGTCCCGCAACTAGTCAAACAACGTGTAAATCAATCAAAATATACTCCAATGCTTACAATTTAACAATTTATAATGATACCCAACTCTGCTCGAAAAGTCAATAAAGTCACTTCTCTGGCCCACGTGCCCGGATTTCAAAAATTTCCAAAGATACAATTTACCCATAACACCACGAACTCAAATATATAATTTATTCTCAATTCCATGACCAATTGTGTGGTCAAAATCCAAAAATACCAATTTCTAGGTTTTTCTACCAAAATTCCAAATTTCTACAAATTTTCATGTTTAAATCCATATAGAATCCATGAAATTAACATACAACAAGTGAAAAATTACTTATCTTGACATAGATGATGAATATCTTCCCTCAAAGAGCTCCAAATATCGCCCAACCAAATGAAACCTGTGAGAGAAATGGGCTAAATCTCGGATTAAACCACCCCACTGCCCAGCGACTTTCGTACCTGCGAATGCATTTGCGCGCCTGTGAGCCCGCTTCCGCGAGAAAAATCTCGCTCCTGCGGAAGTCCACTGTTAGCAGCCCATCGCACCTACAAAAATTCTTTCGCTCCTACGCAATCGCAGGTGCGAAACTGCCTCGCGCATCTGCGCATTTGCCCTCACCTGTGGCACTGACCTCGCTTCTGCGCACACGCAGGTGCGCTGCTCGCTTCCGCTTCTGCGACTACACGCCCAGGCTGTCCAAGCCGCTTATGCGAGTTTCACCTCGCTTCTGCTAGGTCGCTTCTGCGACCAAACTTCTGCAGAACTGATTGCACCAGCAACAGAAGTTCTAGCAACTTCAACAAGGCTCAAATCGATCTGAATCACGTCTGAAACTCACTTGAGGCTCCCGGGACCCCGTCCAATCATACTAACCATTCCCAAAACATGATGCAAACCTGCTTGAGGCCTCAAATCACACCAAACAACATCCAAACTTTGAATCGACGATAAACATCTTTCTTTAAACTTTCAAACTTTCAAACCTTCGACGAACGCGTCCGAATCATATCAAAACATTCCGGAATGATGCCAAACTTTACGTACAAGTCATAAATCACGATACGAACCTATTCCAAGGCTTGGAACCCCAAACTGACATCGATAACACCAAAGCCTACTTCAAACCAAACTTAAAAAATTCTTAAACCTTTAAAATGCCAACCTTCCATAATAAGCGCCTAAACGCTTCCGGACAACCCGATAATCAACCCGAACATACGCCCAAGTTCGAAATTATCATACAAAGCTATTGGAACCGTAAAATCCCGATTACGATGTTGTTTACTCAAAAGTCAAACCCTGGTTATCTCTTCCAACTTAAAGCTTCCGAATTTAGAATTTTCCTTCCAAATCAATTCTGAACTTCCCGAAATTAAATTTCAACTGCGCATACAAATCATAATACATGAAGTGAAGCTACTCAAGGCCTGAAACCACCAAACGACGCGCTAGAGCTAAGAACTACCGGTCAGATCGTTACATTCTCCCTCACTTAAACATACGTTCATCCTCGAACATCCTAAGAACTGCTCCGGAGTTTCCCCAAAATCACCGTTCAACACCTTGTGCACCTACCCGTGCCACCACAACCCGGTTGAGCACATTAGTTCGATCCAAAATAAAGATTCTCCCTTCTATTTGTTTAATAAGCCTTAGAACCAAATTCCGACCTCCATATTTCACTACAATACTTGATTCGAAAATATGAACATCGTATCAATCACTACACACTTTACCAAAACATGATCATGCACCTATGCTGACATCACACAACGCACCGCATAACTCATTTACCCAAGGCAACCTCCTCCAAGCACAACAACTGTAATTTCATTGACCCGAAGCCCGTAGTATACCTTATAACACATATTAGCCTTGTTCCAATCAACAAATCATGGAGTTTCTCCTCCTGACAAGGATCATTACTTCATTCTAAACTGAATAATGATATTTACTCTTTAATATACCTTATATAAATCTGATTCCACTGATTTCAGGTCCAATAATCTCTTCTCACCCAGTACAAGTTGTGCAGGAAACAAGCCACCCCAAACACTGACCAAGACTTTATATGATGTCATCAATGCGCCGACAAGCCACAACATGAATATGATAATAAGGAGGAACGAACTCTGGAAAAGAACTACCCAGCCTGCATAACGAATAAAACGGTCGAACAGATGCTATGAACCCTTCTCAAAGAATGAGAAACAAAATGCACAAGACTAGATATAGGGAACCGTACTCAACATCTCGTTGTTGCGGTGTGCAATCCGATCTACACATGATACCGTTGAGGCGTGCAACCCGATCCAAACAACATACCCGCGGCGGCGTGCCACCCGATCCACATGTAATAGTAAATAAGGGAATACCCATCAAGACATAATGCTCATACCTACAAAATACCCGAATATTGACCACAAGCATGCCAAGTGCAAAATTACAACCCTGGGAGACGGATAGCATCATACTCTACAAAACCCAAGCACGACTAAGGTACAATAAATGACCTGCATCTCGAGAGCCATCCTGCTCACATAATACCACAAGCTACACGGGATCACAACACATGTGTGAATAATCAAGCCGTCTCATAACTCACATGGCATAATAAAGTTTTTGCATGGAACAACTGACGATGGGAACAACATCCAATGCCCGAAGGCTCCTCCATAAGCAATGTTATGCCGAATAAACACATCCGACCTGATGTAGAGCACACATTCACATTAGACCTACCAACAGACCTCAAGCCGATTCTGATCATACCATATTGGGATAATAACCTTTCAAGGGTCCACAATAACCCTATCCATGACACATAAGAACAACCGTCAAATCCGGGACAAACTCACACAGTCCACAACCCAAGGAATAGAATGCCTTTCGGGCATAAACTCTCACATTAGCGCTAGTACCAGAATCTCCATACTTGGTTCCAATTATAACCATCAAGTGGCTAACATGCCACGCTTATACAATTCCCCCGTGAGTAACGCTCCCACGGCATTCCGCACCACGTATCAAAGTCTGCACCTCCATACCACCAACCGTACTAATTCGGTAAAGCAATCAAGAATTCGCAAATCAATACATAAAGCCTCTTCCATAGAGAGTTGTTCTCAGGTTACACTAAAGAAAATGCCAGCTTACTTTGAACATTTGAATTCTCCCCAGCTCATCCGAGCTCATGACCTTTGTATCAACACCGAACCGCAACCTTGATCCTCCAGTTTCAATCATGCCACTACGCGGGAGTACAAGAATTAATTATAAACCCTGAACTACTAGTAGGATAAGCACTTCATTGGCTAGGAACCTTTCATTTAACTCATTTTAGAAGAACCATTGCAACACACAACTGTATCCCCAACCGCAGAGAATACAAACCTCAAGTCGTGGTCTAAACTGTCATAACTCTTCTGGGATCCATTTACACATAACAAGGCCATTTTAATCAAATACTTCCAAATCAATCAAATTACGATGGTTGTCAAGCCCGTACGTACAATCACGAATCACCAGCAAAGCTTATGTACCGAAGGAGCTGATCATTGCCACAATCACGCTGATTCAAACCATTACTAACCGACCCAACTTCTTCCAACTTTACTCATGACTTGCCTTAGAAATAATAATAGCTCTATTCAAAGACATAACGAACTCGATCAGCACTCATGTCGAGTAACCCAAATCACAAGACCACATCATCTCAATACCCACTGCAAAAACTAGATCCTTAACCACACAACGGACCCAAAATCCTTAGATACCGCGCGTACATCCTCGAACCCATTAGAACCACTACTGAGAGTCACCCACTCTGTCCTAGTCTCGAGTATAACCAAACTCCAAGGCTCTGCTAGCACATGAACACCCTCTCAAAGAAGCAACCGGCTGAATTCTCTTCCTTGTACATCACTTCCATAAGAAGCATAAACTCTGAATCTTTCCAAAACTGGACATGAATCGATAAGGCGAAGTATAGCACATATTCATCAAGTTCTTCGGTCGAATTACCCATGATATTTTATTTTGCTTTGTCATAATAACCAACCAATGCACCGATAACCAGAAACTGCACAAGGAGACAACCACGCACTCCAATCATAGATGGTGGGCTCCCCCACTTATCTTTAAACTACAATTACATAAATCTATAACCCACAAAGATTCCTCATTCTCAATCACCATGATCTCGCTCTTTTAACGCGCCAAATTGCTCGAAATCTTTTGTTAAGCTTTTCATAAAACATTCTGAATTATCAGCCACAATCGCACACTCGATCTCATGTTAGGTAATAAGTAGAACTCTTCGTAGAAACTTCATCAACATCACGAAACCACTAACCTACTCACAGGAGATAACCCACCTACAGAATTCCATGCCGACATCTTCCAATGACGCTGCACTGGGTACAACCACCACAAATTCAGTAAACCCTCCTGAACCTATACTCGTCCACCAGTTATACAAGTCTATCCATCCCCATTTCCATTGACTGAAAGTCCGACAATACGCTCCAAACTCGAAGTCATGTTGCATCCAAAAACGATAATCAAGTTTTCACACCCCTCTTCATTTCAAGCAAACTCCTCTTTGCCATATTCAATCTTCCTCAGTGCAGTAGTTCCCATCTCAAAAATAAATTTGTGGACCTAGTCACCTCCCACCACGATTCCCAGATCGTTCTAAGCTTTTCTCAAGGCACATGTCTATCCTACCACATAATCAGTATGCTAATCTGCCACTCTCACTATAGTTAAACCATCTCCTTTAAGCAACTTTGTGGCCTCTGTTTTTCATCCTTGACCTACTAGTAATTCAACCACCGCACGACACCTCCTGCCATGTCCTTCCTCATTCTTCACTGCCAAAACGTTGCTTGAAATCAAATCCATACCTATAGCACCTGAACTAATTAATTTCTACCAACTCTAAACGTCCTAGAAGACCATCTTTCTCGAGCCATCAACATTAGAAACACCAATTCGATTCTGAAACCACTACACTCTGCTATCTCTGATAACCGCTTCTTGAGCACCACTTCACAACATCCTGTCTCGAAGGCAATTCAAAGAAGACCATAACAACGGCGAACTTTAATGCGTCAAACACGGATGACGACATCATGTCGCAAATGAGAATTCCACCAAGCTCAAAAATATCAAGTCTCACTACTCTATCAACCAAAGCCTAAATATCCATAGATCAATTGTCTTTCCCTCCGCTGGAATTAAATGACGAACCCCTAAACCGTGCACCGAGAATTCTTCCTTTCGATTCATTCACTGCCTCGACACATAGACAAGCACCATAATATTACACTAACACTACGCGATAACAATTCATGAAAATCATAAAAATCTGTGCGTAACCTCAAAAGCATAGGCAATACTGATACAGGGCATGATACGACATAACCCCTTCCACAAGACGACGATAATAAGTCGCTCGAGTACGCAGGGAAAAACATCTTGCACCACATCTGCAGTACCACTACATCTCCTAAATTCCCAATTTATAACCAACGCTCCACATCGCATAAGATTGAGTAGGAAGAAAATAAAGTCATAAGCCTCAAAGGAATCAAACCGCACGATGAGGAAGGGGAGTGCTCCTACAGCCATGTAGCCTCTCGAAGATAAGTACAGACGTCTCCGTACCGATCTGCAAGACTCTAATAGACTTGCTCATGACTCGTGAGACTCAAGTGAACCTAGAGCTCTGATACCAAGCTGTCACGACCCAAAATTCACTATAGGTCGTGATGGCGCCTAACGCCGCCGTCAGGCAAGCCAACAGAGATTGATCAATTTGATTACTCATTTTATTAGTTTTGAAATCAGGAATTTTTATAAGGAAGGAAATTTATACTTTAAAATCCACAAGAACGTACAAAATATGTAGTTTATAAGAGAAATGAAAGACGATGAAAACATACAGTACCATAAGCATCAACTAGTATATCCCAAAATCCAGTGTCACAAGAATGAGCATTTACTAAGGAGTACAATAATAATACAACATCTATCTAGAATGTAAATGAGATAGGATAAAATAAATAGTACGATGGAGACTCTGTGAACTGCAATGCGTAGCCTGGAATGCAGCTCACATAAAGCCTACTTAACAGCTGCGCCTACGCGCCAAGATGATCACCAAATGAACCTGTCAGATCCTGCACATTTAGTACAGAAGTGAAACATGAGTACGTAAATCAACACGTATCCAGTATGTATCTAGCCTAAGCCCGAAGAAGTAGTGACGAGGGGTCGATATCGACACTTACTAGTGGTCCAATAATTCAACATGGTAAATCATAAACAGATAAGAAGCATAACAATAGTAGTGAGGTAAAATTGTAACTGACACAATCTTCCAAAATTTCTTTCTAACGATATCAATTTCACAATCTCGTATTCTATCTCAACAACTAAGAAATATCAAGTGCCATTATCAAACGNGCCATATTCAATCTTCCTCAGTGCAGTAGTTCCCATCTCAAAAATAAATTTGTGGACCTAGTCACCTCCCACCACGATTCCCAGATCGTTCTAAGCTTTTCTCAAGGCACATGTCTATCCTACCACATAATCAGTATGCTAATCTGCCACTCTCACTATAGTTAAACCATCTCCTTTAAGCAACTTTGTGGCCTCTGTTTTTCATCCTTGACCTACTAGTAATTCAACCACCGCACGACACCTCCTGCCATGTCCTTCCTCATTCTTCACTGCCAAAACGTTGCTTGAAATCAAATCCATACCTATAGCACCTGAACTAATTAATTTCTACCAACTCTAAACGTCCTAGAAGACCATCTTTCTCGAGCCATCAACATTAGAAACACCAATTCGATTCTGAAACCACTACACTCTGCTATCTCTGATAACCGCTTCTTGAGCACCACTTCACAACATCCTGTCTCGAAGGCAATTCAAAGAAGACCATAACAACGGCGAACTTTAATGCGTTCAAACACGGATGACGACATCATGTCGCAAATGAGAATTCCACCAAGCTCAAAAATATCAAGTCTCACTACTCTATCAACCAAAGCCTAAATATCCATAGATCAATTGTCTTTCCCTCCGCTGGAATTAAATGACGAACCCCTAAACCGTGCACCGAGAATTCTTCCTTTCGATTCATTCACTGCCTCGACACATAGACAAGCACCATAATATTACACTAACACTACGCGATAACAATTCATGAAAATCATAAAAATCTGTGCGTAACCTCAAAAGCATAGGCAATACTGATACAGGGCATGATACGACATAACCCCTTCCACAAGACGACGATAATAAGTCGCTCGAGTACGCAGGGAAAAACATCTTGCACCACATCTGCAGTACCACTACATCTCCTAAATTCCCAATTTATAACCAACGCTCCACATCGCATAAGATTGAGTAGGAAGAAAATAAAGTCATAAGCCTCAAAGGAATCAAACCGCACGATGAGGAAGGGGAGTGCTCCTACAGCCATGTAGCCTCTCGAAGATAAGTACAGACGTCTCCGTACCGATCTGCAAGACTCTAATAGACTTGCTCATGACTCGTGAGACTCAAGTGAACCTAGAGCTCTGATACCAAGCTGTCACGACCCAAAATTCACTATAGGTCGTGATGGCGCCTAACGCCGCCGTCAGGCAAGCCAACAGAGATTGATCAATTTGATTACTCATTTTATTAGTTTTGAAATCAGGAATTTTTATAAGGAAGGAAATTTATACTTTAAAATCCACAAGAACGTACAAAATATGTAGTTTATAAGAGAAATGAAAGACGATGAAAACATACAGTACCATAAGCATCAACTAGTATATCCCAAAATCCAGTGTCACAAGAATGAGCATTTACTAAGGAGTACAATAATAATACAACATCTATCTAGAATGTAAATGAGATAGGATAAAATAAATAGTACGATGGAGACTCTGTGAACTGCAATGCGTAGCCTGGAATGCAGCTCACATAAAGCCTACTTAACAGCTGCGCCTACGCGCCAAGATGATCACCAAATGAACCTGTCAGATCCTGCACATTTAGTACAGAAGTGAAACATGAGTACGTAAATCAACACGTATCCAGTATGTATCTAGCCTAAGCCCGAAGAAGTAGTGACGAGGGGTCGATATCGACACTTACTAGTGGTCCAATAATTCAACATGGTAAATCATAAACAGATAAGAAGCATAACAATAGTAGTGAGGTAAAATTGTAACTGACACAATCTTCCAAAATTTCTTTCTAACGATATCAATTTCACAATCTCGTATTCTATCTCAACAACTAAGAAATATCAAGTGCCATTATCAAACGGATAAGAAAGTACATATAAGATGCAATGCATCAGTGGAATAAAGAACCTCATGAATATTCAGACTGTTAGTGATATAACGCACGATTATGCCGAGGTCGTACGACCAAATTCATAAAGAATATGATACTGCCGAGGCGATCAGCCCGATCCCATCATAACATGTACACTGCCGAGGGTCGAGCGACAAGAACCATAGATGTATCTATTATACTACCAAAGCGAACGGCCCGCTCCCATGAGAGTGTGTTAAATAATCCTGCCAAGGCATTCCGCCCGCTCCACAAGAAAGGAAAAGAATTATCGAATTACGAGACATGAGCTTACGATATAGTATATGAACACAAGGTGAGTATAACCTTTACCGTTTCTCAAATTACTTGCCAACAACTTAGGTTAATAAGGCTCAGCCTAACATATACGCATGTATTTCTAAATCAAGTTCAATTATATTTTCAATTAATTAAGCCAGCAAAATGAATTCATATATTTCAAGTATTACATGGTAAAGTCATAAGTTTACGCGGACATAAACATGCTCTAGCTAGGTACGGACTCTCGTCACCTCATACGTACGCACCACCCACAATTATTAGCATATAACCATTGCATCACCTAGGGGTAGTTTCCCCCTCACAAAGTTAGATAAGAGACTTACCTTGCTCCGAAGTTTCATAACTGGCTCCAACGCCTCTCGAACACCTCAACGCAAAGCCAAACGTCCCAAAACTAGTCAAACAATGTGTAAATCAATCAAAATATACTCCAATGCTTAATATTTAACAATTTATAATGTTTCCCAACTCTACTCAAAAAGTCAATAAAGTCAACCTTCGGGCCCACGTGCCCGGATTCTAAAAGTTTTCGAAGATAAACTTTACCCATAACACCACGAACTCAAATATATAATTTATTCCCAATTTCGTGCCTAATTTCGTGGTTAAAATCCAAAAATACCAATTTTTATGTTTCTACCAAAATCCCACATTCCTACAAATTTTCATATTTAAATCCATATAGAATCCATAAAATTAACTTACACTTACCTTGGCATAGATGATGAAAATCTTCCCTCCAAGAGCTCCAAAAATCGCCCAACCAAATGAAAAATGTGAGAGAAATGGGCTAAGTCACAGATTAAAACACCCTACTGCCCAGTGACTTTCGCACATGCGGACGCATTTGCCACCTGCGAGCCTTTTTCTGTGAGAAAACATTCGCTCCTACGCAAGTCCACTGTAAGCAGCCCATCTCACCTACGGAAATTCCTCCGCTCCTACGCAATCGCAGGTGCGAAACTGCCTCGCGCATCTGCGCATTTGCCCGCACCTGCGGCACTGGCCTCGCTTCTGCGCACACGCAGGTGCGCTGCTCACCTCCGCTTCTGCGACTACACGCCCAATCTGCCCAAGCCGCTTCTGCGAGCTTCACCTCGCTTCTACGAGGTCTCTTCTATGACCAAACTTTCGCAGTAGCAATCGCCCCAGCAACAGAAGTTCCAGCAACGCCAACAAGGCTCAAATCGATCTGAATCCTGTCCGAAACTCACCCAAGGCCCCCCGGGACCCCGTTCGATCATACCAACAATTCCCAAAACATGATACAAACCTGTTCGAGGCCTCAAATCACACCAAACAACATCCAAACTACGAATCAACGATAAAAATCCATCTTTAAACTTTCAAACTTCCAAACCTTTGACGAACGCGTCCGAATCATATCAAAATAGTCCGGAATGACACCAAACTTTATGTACAAGTCACAAATCACGATACGAACCTATTTCAAGGCTCGGAACCCCAAACGAACATCGATAACACCAAAAGCTACTTCAAACCAGACTTAGGAAATTCTTAAACCTTCAAAATGCCAACCTTCCATAATAAGCGCTGAAATGCTTCCGGACCACCCGATACTCAACCCGAACATACGCCCAAGTTCAAAATCATCATACGAACCTATTGGAACCTTTAAATCTTGATTCTGATATCATTTACTCAAAAGTCAAACCATGGTCTTTTCTTCCAACTTAAAGCTTCCAAATTTAGAATTTGCTTTCCAAATCAATTCCGAACTTCCCGAAATTAAATTCCGACTATGCGTACAAGTCATAATACATAAAGTGAAGCTACTCAAGGCCTCAAACATCTGAGCGACGCGCTAGAGCTCAAAATAATCGGTCAGGTCGTTACGTTCTCCCCCACTTAAACATACGTTCGTCCTCGAACGTGCTAAGAACTGCCTTGTAGTTGGCCCAAAATCATCGTTCAACACCTTGTGCACCTATCCGTGCCACCACAACCCAGTTGAGCACATTAGTTCGAGTCAGACTGAAGATTCTCCCTTTTATTTGGTCAATAAGCCTTAGGACAAAATTCCAACCTCCGAATTTCTCTACATGACCTGATTCCAACATACGAACACTGTATCAATCACTACACACTTTACCAAAAGATGATCATTCACCCATGATGACATCACACAACGCCCCGCATAACTCATTTGCCCAAGGCAACCTCCTCCAAGCACAACAACTGCAATTTCACTAACCCGAAGCCCGTAGTATACCTTATAACACATATAAGTCCTGTTCCAAGTCTTGCTATACTGCCACGACGGAAGAGATATATAGAAACTCATAACCACCTGCCGAATCAACAAATCATAGAGTTTCTTCTCATGATAAGGATCATTACCTCATTCTAAATTGAATAACGATATTTACTCTTTAATATACCTTATATAAATCTGATTGCACTGATTTCAGGTCTAATAATCTCGTCTCACCCAGTACAAACTGCTCAGGCAACAAGCCACCCTAAACACTGACTAAGACTTTATATGACATCATCAATGCGCAGACAAGCCACAACTTGAATATGATAATAAGGAGGAATGAACTCTGGAAAAGAACTACCCAGCCTGCGTAATGAATAAAACGGTCTAACAGATGCTATGAACCCTTCTTAGAGAATGAGAAACAAAATGCACAAGACTAGATATAGGGAACCGTACTCAACATATCGTTGTTGCAGCGTGTAACATGATCCACACATGATACTGTTGCGGCATGCAACCCGACCCAAACTACATACCCGTGATGGCATTCCACCTGATCCACACATAACAGTAAATAAGGGAATACCCATCAAGCCATAATGCGCATACCTATGAAATACCCTAATATCGACCACAAGCATGCCAAGTGCAAAAATACAACCCTAGGGAGACGGATAGCACCATACGCTATAAAACCCAAGCACGAATAAGGTGCAATAAATGACTTGCATCTCGAGATCCATCCTGCTCACATAATACCACAAGCTACACGGGATCACAATACATGTGCGAATAATCAAGCCATCTCATAACCCACATGGCACAATAAAGTTTTTACATAGAGCAACTAACGACGGGAATAACATCCAATGCCCGAAGGCTCCTCCGTAAGGCCGAATAAACACATTCGACCTGATGTAGAGCACACATTCACATTAGACCCACCAACGGACCTTAAGCCGATTCTTATCATACCATACTGGGCTAATAACCTTTCAAGGGTCCACAATAACCCTATCCATGACACATAAGAACAACCGTCAAATCCGGGACAAACTTACACAGTCCACAACCCAAGGAATATAATGCCTCTTAGGCATAAACTCTCACATTAGCGCTAGTACCAGAATGTCCATACTCCATTCCAATTATAACCATCAAGTGGCTAACATGCCACGCTTATACAATTCCCCGTGAGGTACGCTCCCACGACTTTCTGCACCAGGTAGCAAAGTCTGCACCTCCATACCACCAACCGTACTAATTCGGTAAAGCAATTAAGAATCCGCAAATCAATACACAAAGCCTCTTTCACAGAACGCCGTTCTCAGGTGACACTAAAGAAAATGCCAGCTTACTCTTAATATCTGAATTCTCTGTTGCTCATCCGAACTCGTGACATTCCTGTCAATACTGAACCGCAACCTTGATCATCCACTTTTAATTCCCATGCCGCTCACTGTACCTATCATGCCGCTACGCGAGAGTACAAGAATTAATTATAACCCCTGAACTACTAGTAGGATAAGCACTCCATTGGCCAGGAACCTTTCATTTAACTCATTTCCAAAGAACCATTGCAACATGTAACTGTATCCCCAACCACAGAGAATACAAACCTCAAGTTGTGGTCTAAGTTGTCATAATTCTTCTGGGATTCATTTACATATAACAAGGCCATTATAATCAAATACTTCTAAATAAATCAAATTACAGTGGTTGTCAAGCCCGCACGTACAACCATGAACACTACAATAAATTTGGCCTAAGACCACACTAATTTTAGACAACGCTGGAAAAGTGTTGCCAATAGTGTCTATGGGTACGCTTTATAAGTGTAGCCTTTATTTTGAGATTTTGGCCACGGAAATTTAAGCTACGTTTCTAAAGTGTACTTTCTAAATGTAAAGGCAACGTGTTTTAAGGTTTGCCAAATCATAAAATATCTGACAACACTTATTCACCTATATACAACGCTTTTAAAGCGTGCTATCTTTTTAATCACAAAACAACACTTAACAAGTGTGCTCTAAAATAAAGAAAAAGATTTCATCAAAACTTTCCCTCCATTATTTCATTAGTGAAATTTTTCCCTATTTTGAAAGGGCAAAAGAAAGAACCATCAAAGTCTCCACCCTCTATAGACCCGTCAAAATCTTCATCTCCACCACTAAGCCGCGTGGTTCCACCGGTACCGAATCCAGCACCCCTGAAATTTTCTTCTCCATTGACCCAACATCTGCATCTAAGAAAGAGAAAATTTCAGCACTCAAAAGGTATAAATTACTTTGTTTCTTTACATGTTCCTCTTCAACGTAAATCCCTTTGATTCTTCTAGGGTTTTGCCAAAATTCCTCTTTATTAGGCTTTGTGGCTTCAATTGTTCCTTGTATTAGGGTTTTCAAGTGGTAAATCAACTAATTATTCCGTGAGTGAGATTTCTTTCTTAATTCACATTCCCCTAATTGAAGCCCAATTCACATCACCTAGAAGATTGAAGTACGTTACCCTTCCCTGTAATTTTAAGCTTCTTCAAGAAGCAAAAGAGAACCATCAAAATTCAGTTAATTCATAGTCCACCCACTCACTCACTTTTTTGTTCTAATTTCTTGTATTTTCTTCTTCGGTTGTATTGTTAAAGGTCACTTGGCTCAGAAAGGTTAGTGGGTTCCTCTTATTTTGTATTTTTTCTCAATTGGGTTTCTTAAAGTTTCTATCTTTTGACGTTCTTGATCCAAATTTGCATCCATGATAATTTGCTTTGGTTATTGCTGCATTGTTTATACAGAAAGTGAGTTTCTTTCTCTTATTATGTATTTTTCTCAATTGGGTTTCTTAATATTACTCGCAGTTTGTATCAATTGATCATTTGCTTCACTTATGGCTGTGTTGTTTATGCAATCTTTCCTTTTTCCATTAGTTACAGAAAGTGAGTTATATAATTTTTCTCAATTGGGTTTCTTAAAGTTTGTACCTTTTTGAGATTTTGATCAAAATTTGCATCAATTGATTATTTGTTCGTTATCAAGGGAAAAATAGGTGAGATTTCGAGAAAATAAATTGAGCATAACCTTGTGAGATCAACTATTCTTCACTCTCTCTAGGAGGAGCAGAGATGGTGCTACAACACAATTATTTAATAAAGTTATAACTTATGTTGTGTGTTTATTTAGGTTTTCTTCTTCAGAGAGTATCAAATTTTAGGCTAGGAGTTGTGTTCTGAGATTGTTCGACTAGTTATCTGCTAATTGAGTGGTCTTTAATTCACTGAGCCAGGTAAATAAGATGCTCTTATATGGGCATTGAAAGGTTAGTCATTGACATTTTGCAGTAAATTTAAACATTTCTAATAAACAGATTTAGCAAAGGAGTCCTGGACAAAAAACATGAATAATACCAAAAGATAGTACAAAATACTAATTTGCAGATGTCTATTTTTGCAATTGTCAATTGGTAATGAAGAGGAGTTATTAGCCTATGTTTTCCTCTACTTCCTTAATTTTTGTCTTCCATGGCATCTCATCACTGTCTAATTACCGTAATGCAGTGCACTTATATTTCATCTTCTTGTGGACTTGCAAAAATTGAGGAAGCATACAGATATTGAGCAGGTATTTTGGATTTCTGAAGAGTATATCTGTATTTTTTGTATTTTTGCACTGTGTTTCAGCATTTCAGCACATCGTTTCTGTGTTTCTGAAGTTTCGGCATTCCTGCACTGTGTTTCTGCATTTTCTGCTATTTGCACAGCACTCTCTGCATTTTCTCACAACATTTCGGCATTTTCTGAATTTTTGCAGTGTTTCAGCATTTCTGCACAGTATTTCTGCGATTTTGCACTGTGTTAATGTATTTTCTGCATTTCTCACAGCATTTCAGCATTTCTGCACAGTATTTCTATATTTTCTGCATAGTGTATTGGCATATTTGCACATTATTTTCGGTTTCTGCACAGTTTCTGAAATTTTCAGCATTTCTGGATTGTAGTTTTGCATTTATGCACGGCTTCTGCATTTTCTGCATTTCTGCACAGCATTTTAGAAATTTCTGCATTTCTTGACTGTATTTTTTGCATTTTTCAAAGTTTTTCCGTAATTTTTGCATTTCTGCACAGCGTTTCGGAAATTTCTGCATTTCTGTGCAGTATTTTTGCATTTTTGCACAGTTTTTCTGTATTTTCTACATTTCTACACAGCGTATCAGAAATTTTTGCATATCTGGACACTGTTTTTTGCGTTTCTGCGAAATATTTCTGCATTTTTGCACAGCGTTTCGGCAATGTTTGCATTTCTGCAGTGTTTTTGCCTTTTTGCACAGTTTTTCTGCATTTCTGCACAGCATTTCGGTAATTTCTGCGATTCTGCAGAGTGTTTCTACATTTCCTGCACAACATTTCGGTATTTCTGTACAGTATTTTTGCATTTTCTGAACAATGTATTTTCTGCACATTATTTCTGGGTTTCTATACTGCGTTTTAGAAATTTCTGCATTGCTGGACAATGTTTTTTGCGTTTCTACACAGTTTTTCTGCATTTTCTGTATTTCTGCACAATATTTCGTCAATTTCTGCGTTTCTGCACAATATTTTTGGATTTTTGCACAGTTCTCTGCATTTAAGCATAGCGTTCCGGCAATTTCTATATTGTGTTTCTACAGTTTCTACACTTCACATATGATTGGAAGAAGACAAGGAGAAGGTGAATTTTGCAAAAAAGTGAAGAGGAAGTCGGTCTTATCGGCGACGAGTCTTGATCATTTTCTAAAAATTTGGTGCTGGGCCATGTGCAAATTAAATTTCGAAAACAGGAAAAAACAAAAGTTGAGGCATCGGATGTGACCTATTTGCAAGAGTGCGCATGGCATCGGTAATATATATTCGACACTTTGTAAAAAAATATGACTTTCATTTCTTTACATCGGATGAAGCATTTAGTGCAGTATTTGGAAAGGAGTAGCCAGGTCGCATACGATGGTATGGTAGATCAGTGACAGCAAGTTCTCTGAAAAAAGATGAGAAAATAAGCAAGCTCCAACAAAAGCATAACAATGAAGTCTCTACTTTGAAAGAAGAAATGCAAGAAATGAGAGAATAAATGCAAGAATTGAGGCAATTGCATCATTGCTTTAATCTATTGGTGCAAAACAAACCTGGACTAAATGTTCAATATATACCAGCATTTGTCGGATCTAACCAACCTTCTCCAGTTGATGCAAGTAGCGCACAGGTTGTAAGAGGCCAAAATCTTCCACACTCTTTTGGATCAACCCATGGTCCAATATATGAAAAGGTATTTAGACTCCACATTTCCACCAAACTTAAATGCTTTCTGCTTTGTATTGAGTTTATTGTCGAAATTTTTCATCTTGAATTAGGTAATATAGATATTAGAGTTGTTTTAGCAACTATAGAAAGATTAGCCACTAAATGTGACGAGTTTCAACTTATTATTGTCTTTGCTCTCAATTCCTTCGAGACGACTGTTAATGGCCAGTTTGCAAGACGGCCTGCAGATGAGAGTGGACTTTTGGTTGCCTGGTTCTTTCCTAACACCAGATATAAAAATAAAATTATTTACCCTATGTTGATTAGGACAAGAACAAGTTGAGTAGAAGTGTATCTTTTTTTATCAACAAAATTGTGTTTCCACTGTTCTTACTTTGAAAATAGGATCTAAAGTTTAAGAAGTAATACTTCCACATAACATGCAACTATGTGGATCAACTTTTGAACACACTCATCAAAAGCCACACAAAGGATCAAAGTAAAACCAAATGTTGACTTCTTCTCTTCCTAAGCTTTTATAAAGTGAACTGGATAATTATAAGTTTTCATGTATTGCATGGTTACTCATCGTACAATTTTTATTTATATGTGACTGAAACATATGCAAAATATGGTGTTACTATATGTTATCCTAGTCTTTGTTCTTCTTGACGAACGATCAACGTTTAGTTTCTATCTGATTATCATTTCTTTTTATGTGTAGGAGAATGTGGGTGATGCAATTCAAAATGGTGGCGGAAAGTCAATTTGATCTTAATGTGAATGCGAAGAATTTTTGGATAATTAGGATGTCTAATATTCATGATACTATATGAATATATTCACTTTTATAAAGTGTATTGTTAATGGGAACTTTGACTCATTTTTTATTAGTATGTGTATTCATTTGCATTATTTCTTTTGGTACTTATTAGTTAATTTAGTTCTTTATATCATCAAAATATATGATAATAATGCATATGCTTGAAATAACTGTGATTACAGGATATATGCGAAATGTAAGTTTTAAAAAAATTAAAATGTAAATTGTATACCCTATCCAAGATTGCCACGCTTTAAAAGTGTGGCCATATATTTGTACGTCTACCATGCATATAAGCAAAGATTACGCTTTGTAAGTGTTCTTTTAAAAGCCACAGTTAACAAGTGTGGCCTATAAGGTAACAAAGGCCATGCTTTCAGAGTGTAGCTGTAAGGTACAAAAGTATTGCCATATGGGGTGTAGTAAGCGTTGTCTTTGTTATCTAATAGGCCACGCTTTTAAGCATGGCTTGTAAGGTAACAGTTGAAAAGCATGCCCTTAGGTCAAAGGTTACGCGAGTTTTGGCCACCACCAATAAAGCATTGCCTAATGTCGAAAAGTGTGGCATTTGATCAAAGGCCACATTTTTTACTAGTTTAGGCCGAACTTTTCCGTGGTGGTCATACACCTAAAATGTTGTAGTGGAATCACCCGCAAAGCTCACGTACCGAAGGAACTGATCATTGCCATAATCACGTTGATTCAAACCATTACTAACCAACCCAACTTCTTCCAATTTTACTCTTGACTTGCCTTAGAAATAATAATAGCTCCATTCAAAAATATAAAGAACTCGATCAACACTACTCTCGAGTGACCCGAATCATGAGACCACATCATCTAAATACCCACTGCAAAAACTCGACCCTTAACCACACAACAGACCCAAAATCCTTAGACACCGTGCTTACATCCTTGAACCCATTAGAACCACTACTGAGAGTCACCCACTCTATCTTGGTCTCGAGCATGACCAAACTCCAACGCTCTACTAGCACATGAACACCCTCTCAAAGAAGAAACCGGCTGAATTCTATTCCTTGTACATCACTTCCACAAGCAGCATAAACTCTGACTGTTCCTAAAGCTGCACATGAATCAACAAGGCAAAGTATAACACACATTCATCAAGTTCTTCGCTCGAATTACCATGATGGTTTATTTTTCTTTGTCATAATAACCCACCAATGCACCGATAACCAGAAACCACACAAGCAGACAACCACGCACTCCAATCGTAGACGGTGGGCTCCCCCACTTAGCTTTAAGCTATAATTACATAAATCTAGAACCCACAAATATTACTCTTTCTCAATCACCATGATCTCACACCTTTAACCCGCCAAATATCTCGAAATCTTTTGTTAAGCTTTTCATAAAACATTCTGAATTATCATCCACAATCGCACGTTCGATCTCCTATTAGGTAATAAGTAGAACTCTTCGTAGAAACTTCATCAACATCATGCAACCGCTAAGCTGCTCACAGGAGATAATCCACCTGTGGAATTCCATGCCGACATCTTCCAATGACGCTGCATTGGGTACAACCACCACAAATTCAGTACACCCCCCTAAGCCTATACTCGTCCACCAGCTGTACAAATCTATTCATTCCCCTTGCCATCGACTGAAAGTCCGACAATATGCTCCAAACTCGAAGTCACATTGCATCCAAAAATGATAATCAAGTTTTCACACCCCTCTTCATTTCAAATAAACTCCTCTTTGCCATATTTAATCTTCCTCAGTGTAGTAGTCTCCATCTCAAAAAACATATCTGTGGACCTAGTCACCTCCCACCACGATTCCCAGATCGTTCTAAACTTTTCTCAAGGCACGTTGCTATCCTACCATAGAATCCATATGCTAAGCTGCCACTCTCACTATAGTTAAACCATCTCCTTTAAGCAACTTCTCGACCTCTGTTTTTCATCATTGACCTACTAGTAATTCAACCATCGCGAGATACCTCCTGCCATGTCCTTCCTCATACTTCGTGTCACGACCCAAACTGATGGGCCGTGATGGGCACCCAGTGCCTTACTTAATCGAGCACCAATGTAACGTATCTTTCTTATCATATCATCATGGGTAATGGTCCAGAAGTGATGTCATGAGATAACCAGAATAAAAGGTAAGGGAATACTAGACATAGGACGACCCAACATAATATAGAAACTTATACATATGATATACGGGTCTCTAAGGCCGATATGATCATGTGTATACTCAAAACATAGACCGACAAGGCCATACAAGTATCCATTACATTTGTCTACAAGCCTCTAAGAGCACATTAACTTCATAAAGGTCGGGACATGGCTCCGCCATACCAATCAATACATGCCTAAATCATACTGATCAAATAGGCAATTTCGGAGCAAGTGGAGTGCACCAACACCTTCCGCTGAGTTGATAGCCTACTAGGAGGACTCTCAAACCATCTATCGGGACCTGCGGGCATGAAACGTAGCGTCTCCAGGCAAAAGGTACGTCAGTACAGATAAAATACCGAGTATATAAGGCATGCAAGTAGTATATAAAAGACATGAAATAAATATGGAGTAAAGAACTCAACCTGTAATTCTGAATAGCTCTGTGAATCATGAAAAATTTATAATGTCATGCATGTGCGTATAAATGTCATACCATGCATAGGTATATGCGTACATAGCATCATCAAGCCTTGGAGGGCATCCCATCATATCATCTCAGCCATTACGGGCGAAATCATCAATGTATACCAGTTGATCAGGTTGTGGTGCGTATATAATGTCATAACCTTTCCCCATACCCCATATATATATAATAAACGTTTATATAATGCCATCTGGTCATAGGTCAATGTACATGTATAAATTAATGCAATGCATGAGAAGTAAGTCAATAAGATCTGTCGGAAAGTCATAAAATCATTATGCCTTCGATTAATATCATGAAATAAACTTTATCAACTTACATATTTTCTGAGACCCATGAATAGACAATAGAATAATAGGACACATGGGGAATCAATAACATAGGCAACCCTAGTACTTCTAAGAATAGAATCATTTATGAAAGTTGTGTGCTTGCTTATTTTGTTGTATATATGTACTTAGCTGCTCATACTAAGTAAGCATACTGCCAACATGGCTCTGATACCAAGTAAGTCAGAACGAAGTGCAGTATAAAAATACTTAAAGACAGTATAAGTAAAGCCCTTAAAACTTAAAACTTACAATAGTTTTATTGACTGAACATTAAAATATTGTAGCGGAATATAAGAGTAATACAGAGGGGAGAGAGGTCTTAGAAAATTGGAGAACATTTTCCGTGCCTCTTACAATGGGGAATGGGAGTCTTAAATAGACTAAGAGAAAGATGCCTTTTAATCTTAGGCATCCAATTTTGCGGTCTGATTTAATCGACAATCTAAGGTGGCCGACAATCAGTAATGAGTGGTCCAATCTTTTCTAAAGCAAACAGTAAAAAGTTGTTTTCTTTTTAAAAGTGAATAGTAAAAGGATGAGATTCCTTTGCTGATAGAGACTCTGTCGGTCCTTGCTGATGGAGACTTTGTCGATCTTGGTTGGGGAGACTTCATTAGTTGTAGCTTGGGTCTATGTATGCCAGTGCAATTCCTTTTGGGTCACACATGTCGCCATTACTGCTTTCTCTTGTAGAAGCAGCATCTTCAATCAATTGCATGATTTGGTTTTCTTCATAGTCTTCTATGTTTTGCAGAGCTTGTTTCAGCTTTTCTTTGAGAGCTGTCTTAGAAGGTGAAGCTTTCTGGAAGCTTTGTTGAGTTTTCTTCTGAACCTTCGGGACTTGCTGCTTAGGAGTCCATCCCTTGATCTTGATTTCTTTAGATAGATATTTGATTCTATCAAATTCTCCCTTAGTGAAGTTCCAACTGACAATGAAGGATATACGTTTTTGGATAAAATATTTGCACATTTTAATGTGCTCTGGTAGAGTTGAAATGGCCTCTTTGATCTGAAAATCGTCAAACCTGTTGAGGAATTGTTGAGGGAGGATTTCTCTGTTTCCTCCAAATAAGTTCCACCATTCGTAGAACCATCTCGGAATTACAGCTTTAGTAATATCTAAGATGTATTTGATAAACCAAGTATGCCCTGGTCTAAGATACATAAAATTAAACCATGCTGCTTTGTAATCGTGCCAGTTATAAGTCTGGGGACGATGTGTCATGGTAAGTGCAACTGGTGTGTGCAAATGATCTGCAAACCACTCCAAAGGTGATAAAATTTTCTTAATTGTAAACCTAGAGTAACTAATAAATCCTAGTCTATTATCACATAACGTATGTTCTACTTCAATGGAGTCTGTATCAATGAGGATGGCTTCGTAGAATCTCCTCGTCTTGTATGGACTATCAGTATCCACGTAATTGAAATCCGTAAAACATGGTTTGATTAGATCTTCTAGTCTGAGACCTTCATACTCCTTATCTAGGGCTAATATGGGTAATACCTAGAGGGTAATGTACTCGAACGTTTCTTCTTTGTGAAGACCTTCTTGTGGTGCCTTCTTTATTGAAGGGTTGACTGCTTCTGCAAAAGTCTCTGGGACTTTCATGGCGTAGCTTTCTTTTGTTTGGACTGTAGAGCTAGATGCTGATCCTTTTTCTAAAGGCTTAGGTGGGGGGTTTGTAAGTTTCTCTGAGGGAACTGGGATTGGTGCTGGTAATTTTGGGTATTCAGCTAGAGCTATATACCGGTTTTGGAAAGAAAGTGGTGGCCTTTGAGGGGCTGATTTCTTGGTAGGAGTAATGGGAAGAGGGACAAATAGTCTAGCCATTTGAGTTTTATTGGTTTCTTTGGAAGGAGCATTACGTCTGAAAGGCCTCATTGTTTCCCTGTAAAAATTCTCTTATTAGAAAATTAGGTAAATTTTTGAAAATACAGTCTAGGGGCTTATAGGGCAAAAATAACTATTCAATATGTATAGATAAATAGTAAATATGCAAATATCTAAATGATACAGTACCTTAACTTCTTAGATCTAATAGTTTCTCAGTAGTGTCTTCTTGGTTTTACATCATTTTCTCTAAAGTCATCTTGGCGACGGGATCACCTAGCAAGGTCTAAACGCCTACCTAGGCAACAGCGACCTATTTCTTTCAGGCTAGCCAACGTCTGAGCCGGATATTAATCGGGTACCTCATACTTATAGAGAAAATAATTACCTCATTCAAAACCTTAAAACATTTTAGATCAAGAGTTTAGAAGACTGTATGCATTAGATATAAGCATAAATAATATTTATAATATCATAATTAAAAGGTTATTTTGCCATGCCCTAGAAGTGCAGTATAAAAATACTTAAAGACAGTATAAGTAAAGCCCTTAAAACTTAAAACTTACAAGAGTTTTATTGACTGAACATTAAAACATTGCAACGGATTATAAGAGTAATACAGAGGGGAGAGAGGTCTTAGAAAATTGGAGAAAATTTTCCGTTGCAATGTTTTAATGTTCAGTCAATAAAACTCTTGTAAGTTTTAAGTTTTAAGCGCTTTACGTATACTGTCTTTAAGTATTTTTATACTGCACGTCGTTCCGAAATCATGAAAAGGTATTTAGACTCCACATTTCCACCAAACTTAAATGCTTTCTGCTTTGTATTGAGTTTATTGTCGAAATTTTTCATCTTGAATTAGGTGATGTAGATTTTAGAGTTATTTTAACAACTATAAAAAGATTAGCCACTAAATGTGACGAGTTTCAACTTATTATTGTCTTTGCTCTCAATTCCTTCGAGACGACTGTTAATGGCTAGTTTGCAAGACGGCCTGCAGATGAGAGTGGACTTTTGGTTGCCTGGTACTTTCCTAACACCAGATATAAAAATAAAATTATTTACCCTATGTTGATTAGGACAAGAACAAGTTGAGTAGAAGTGTATCTTCTTTTATCAACAAAATTGTGTTTCCACTGTTCTTACTTTGAAAATAGGATCTAAAGTTTAAGAAGTAATACTTCCACATAACATGTAACTATGTGGATCAACTTTTGAACACACTCATTAAAAGCCACACAAAGGATCAAAGTAATACCAAATGTTGACTTCTTCTCTTCCTAAGCTTTTATAAAGTGAACTGGATAATTATAAGTTTTCATGTATTGCATGGTTACTCATCGTACAATTTTTATTTATATGTGACTGAAACATATGCAAAATATGGTGTTACTATATGTTATCCTAGTCTTTGTTCTTCTTGACG
Source organism: Nicotiana otophora (assembly GCA_000715115.1). Taxonomy (NCBI): domain Eukaryota; kingdom Viridiplantae; phylum Streptophyta; class Magnoliopsida; order Solanales; family Solanaceae; genus Nicotiana; species Nicotiana otophora. The sequence goes on from AWOL01S0004422.1 coordinate 52,368, forward strand.
AACGATCAACGTTTAGTTTCTATCTGATTATCATTTCTTTTTATGTGTAGGAGAATGTGGGTGATGCAATTCAAAATGGTGGCGGAAAGTCAATTTGATCTTAATGTGAATGCGAAGAATTTTTGGATAATTAGGATGTCTAATATTCATGATACTATATGAATATATTCACTTTTATAAAGTGTATTGTTAATGGGAACTTTGACTCATTTTTTATTAGTATGTGTATTCATTTGCATTATTTCTTTTGGTACTTATTAGTTAATTTAGTTCTTTATATCATCAAAATATATGATAATAATGCATATGCTTGAAATAACTGTGATTACAGGATATATGCGAAATGTAAGTTTTAAAAAAATTAAAATGTAAATTGTATACCCTATCCAAGATTGCCACGCTTTAAAAGTGTGGCCATATATTTGTACGTCTACCATGCATATAAGCAAAGATTACGCTTTGTAAGTGTTCTTTTAAAAGCCACAGTTAACAAGTGTGGCCTATAAGGTAACAAAGGCCATGCTTTCAGAGTGTAGCTGTAAGGCACAAAAGTATTTCCATATGGGGTGTAGTAAGCGTTGTCTTTGTTATCTAATAGGCCACGCTTTTAAGCATGGCTTGTAAGGTAACAGTTGAAAAGCATGCCCTTAGGTCAAAGGTTACGCGAGTTTTGGCCACCACCAATAAAGCGTTGCCTAATATCGAAAAGTGTGGCATTTGATCAAAGGCCACATTTTTTACTAGTTTAGGCCGAACTTTTCCGTGGTGGTCATACGCCTAAAATGTTGTAGTGGAATCACCCGCAAAGCTCACGTACCGAAGGAACTGATCATTGCCATAATCACGTTGATTCAAAACATTACTAACCAACCCAACTTCTTCCAATTTTACTCTTGACTTGCCTTAGAAATAATAATAGCCCCATTCAAAAATATAAAGAACTCGATCAACACTACTCTCGAGTGACCCGAATCACGAGACCACATCATATAAATACCCACTGTAAAAACTCGACCCTTAACCACACAACAGACCCAAAATCCTTAGACATCGTGCTTACATCCTTGAACCCATTAGAACCACTACTGAGAGTCACCCACTCTATCTTGGTCTCGAGCATGACCAAACTTCAACGCTCTACTAGCACATGAACACCCTCTCAAAGAAGCAACCGGCTGAATTCTATTCCTTGTACATCACTTCCACAAGTAGCATAAACTCTGAGTCTTCCCAAAGCTGCACATGAATCATCAAGGCAAAGTATAACACACATTCATCAAGTTGTTGGCTCGAATTACCATGATGGTTTATTTTTCTTTGTCATAATAACCCACCAATGCACCGATAACCAGAAACCACACAAGCAGACAACCACGCGCTCCAATCGTAGACGGTGGGCTCCCCCACTTAGCTTTAAGATATAATTACATAAACCAGAATTATCATGATGGTCTATTTTTCTTTGTCATAATAATCCACCAATGCACCGATAACCAGAAACCATACAAGCAGACAACCACGCGCTCCAATCGTAGACGGTGGGCTCCCCCACTTAGCTTTAAGCTATAATTATATAAATCTAGAACCCACAAAGATTACTCTTTCTCAATCACCATGATCTCACATCTTTAACCCACCACATTTCTCGAAATCTTTTGTTAAGCTTTTCATAAAACATTCTGAATTATCATCTACAATCGCACGTTCGATCTCCTATTAGGTAATAAGTACAACTCTTCGTAGAAACTTCATCAACATCATGCAACCGCTAACCTGCTCACAGGAGATAACCCACCTGTGGAATTCCATGCCGACATCTTCCAATGACGCTGCATTGGGTACAACCACCACAAATTCAGTAAACCCCCCTAAGCCCATACTCGTCCACCAGCTGTACAAATCTATTCATTCCCCGTTGCCATCGACTGAAAGTCCGACAATACGCTCCAAACTCGAAGTCACATTGCATCCAAAAATGATAATCAAGTTTTCACACCCCTCTTCATTTCAAGCAAACTCCTCTTTGCCATATTTAATCTTCCTCAGTGTAGTAGTCTCCATCTCAAATAAAAATTTGTGGACCTAGTCACCTCCCACCACGATTCCCAGATCGTTCTAAACTTTTCTCAAGGCACGTTGCTATCCTACCATAGAATCCATATGCTAAGCTGCCACTCTCACTATAGTTAAACCATCTCCTTTAAGCAACTTCTCGACCTCTGTTTTTCATCCTTGACCTACTAGTAATTCAACCATCGCGAGACACCTCCCGACATGTCCTTCCTCATACTTCGTGTCACGACCCAAACTGATGGGCCGTGATGGGCACCCAGTGCCTTACTTAACCGAACACCAACGTAACGTATCTTTCTTATCATACCATCATGGGTAAATGGGCCAGAAGTGACGTCATGAGATAACCAGAATAAAAGGTAAGGGAATACTAGACATAGGACGACCCAACATAATATAGAAACTTATACATATGATATACGGGCCTCTAAGGCCGATATGATCATGTGTATACTCATCGCCTAGGCGACAAGGCCATACAAGTATCCATATACATTACATATGTCTACAAGCCTCTAAGAGTACATTAACTTCATAAAGGTCGGGACATGGCTCCGCCATACCAATCAATACATGCCTAAATCATACTGATCAAATAGGCAATTTCGGAGCAAGTGGAGTGCACCAACACCTTCCGCTGAGTTGATAGCCTACTAGGAGGACTCTCAACCCATCTATCGGGACCTGCGGGCATGAAACGTAGCGTCTCCAGGCAAAAGGTACGTCAGTACAGATAAAATACCGAGTATATAAGGCATGCAAGTAGTATATAAAAGAGATGAAATAAATATGGAGTAAAAAACTCAACCTGTAATTCTGAATAGCTCTGTGAATCATGAAAAATTTATAATGTCATGCATGTGCGTATAAATGTCATACCATGCATAAGTATATGCGTACATAGCATCATCAAGCCTTGGAGGGCATCCCATCATATCATCTCAGCCATTACGGGCGAAATCATCAATGTATACCAGTTGATCAGGTTGTGGTGCGTATATAATGTCATAACCTTTCCCCATACCCCATATATATATAATAAACGTTTATATAATGCCATCTGGTCATAGGTCAATGTACATGTATAAATTAATGCAATGCATGAGAAGTAAGTCAATAAGATCTGTCGGAAAGTCATAAAATCATTATGCCTTCGATTAATATCATGAAATAAACTTTATCAACTTACATATTTTCTGAGTCCCATGAACAGATGATAGAATAATAGGACACATGGGGAATCAATAACATAGGCAACCCTAGTACTTCTAAGAATAGTATCATTTATGAAAGTTGTGTGCTTGCTTATTTTGTTGTATCATGTGGATCATGCCAAAAGGAAAGAAAGGATAGCCTTAACATTCCTCAAGCCGTCAATGCAACTCAACAACAAGCTTATGACAAATAGCACGCCAACCCTATAACAAAGAAATACATGTACAACTTAGATGGCGCTAGTATATCACGTATCTCAAACGAAAACTCAATTCTAAAATAAAACGGGCAGCATTTCCCCTGATTTTACTGCTCCCTCAAGACTACTATAGGCGAGATACAAACACAATACAATCAGCAACACAAAAACAATCCAATTACAATTTGGGACCCTCAATACAACAAAAACCCCAAATATACCATAACACACCCAATCAACAAGTTATCAATTAGCCTAAATTTGCAACAACAAGCGACCAGCCTACTACCCTGCTACATGTGCCATTTATCCACGCCCTTCATCCTTCCAAACTCCATAAATCAGAAGCACAATAGGCCAACACGAGTGGACTACAAAACAGTCCACTAAAAGTGAAATAAATCGAACTCACAGCTTCCGATCACCGTCCCATGAGTTCTAACTATTAGGAAATAAATTTATCATCCTTCCTAGATATTTAAAATCTTAAATACAGAAAGTATATGTTTTATTAACTATGAAGTACCTTCCAAAACTAAAACTACAAAGAAAAAGAGAGGTGATATAGCGATACTTACGTCGTCGGGATCGTTCTAGTGTTATCGCTTCTTGATTTCGTACCCAGGATGTTAATCTTCATTGAAACCCTAGAAGAGAGCTTAAGGATATGTTTATGGGTGTTCTCTGGTTGTGTGCTATGGAAAATGAAGATAAAGACGACCTAAGACCTTAATATATAAACTTTTAAAAAGTCAAAGAGGTGCTAGCTTGGAACCCTATCATTGGCCCTTCTTCCGAAGCTTATATCTTTTTATCTGGATGTCGTATAAATGAACGATTAAAATTATTGGAAACTACATTACAAAACCTTAAATGTGGTATATAATATGACACAAAAAGATGTCATATAGCACACGAAATGTATTGCTCAAAAAGCTTCAGTGACGCACCTACTTGTCACCTATGCAGTCTGCGCTGTCTCGCAAAACTGAAAATATCTCTCTAATCCAATGTCGTATCAACAAACGGTTTAATGCTTTAGAAAATAGACTCGTAGATCTTCAATTTGATATATGAATCATACCATAATTCAAATTATATAATTGGGATAAAAGCTCCGCTACATTTGACCTAATTTTCAGCACATTTATGAGTGTAACTCGTGATGACCTTTGCCAACTTTTGTTCCACAACTCGCTTGACTTAAAAGCGTAACACACGACTATCATAAGACTAAAATAACTCATAACATAACCTCCTTATCATGTTAATCACCCAATTCTTATTCCAAGATTACATGTTATAATAATCCCAACTTGTCGACTTTCGATGAAACTTATTTTCTTCAATTTGTTTAGCTTCTAAGCCTTTCAACCCTCTTGGTACTTGTTATCCATGATCTTAAAGATTTGTAATCTCCAAGGTAATATGATGAACTTACTTTATGTACTTTCAAAGATGATCTTATTTCTAAGCTTACATTAATAAACTTACGACGTACACTCACGTACGAAAACCTGGGGTGTAACACTTCGCAGCCCAAATATTGCCTCAAATTAAATCCATACCTATAGCACCTGAACTAATAAATTGCTACCAACTCTAAACCTCCTAGAAGACCATCTTTCTTGAGCCATCAATATTAGAAACACCAATTCGATTCCGAAAATGCTACACTCCGATATCTCTGACAATCGCTTCTTGAGCATCACTTCACAACATCCTGCCACGAAGGCAAATTGAAGAAGACCATAACACCGGCGAACCTTAATGCGTTCAAACACGGATGACGACACCACATCACAAACGAGAATTACACCACGCTTAAAAATATCAGGTCTCGCTACTCCATTAACCAAAGCCTGAACATCCATAGACAAATTGTCTTTTCCCCCGCTGGAATTAAATGCTGAACCCCTAAACCATGCACTGAGAAATCCTTCTTTCGAGTCATTCACTGCCTCGACGCATAGACAAGCACCCTACCATTACACTAATACATCGCGATAACAATGCATGAACATCATAGCAATCTGTGTGTAGCCTCAAAAGCATAGGCAATACTAATACATGGCATGATATGACAGAACCCCCTTCCACAATACGACGATAATAACTCGCTCGAGTACGTAGGGAAAGACATCCTACACCACATCTGCAGTACCAGTACAACTCCTCAATGCCCAATTGATAACTAGCGATCCATGTTGCATAAGATTGAGTAGAAAGGAAGTAAAGGCATAAGCCTAAAAGGAATCAAACCCACGATGAGGAATCAAGAAGGGAAGTGCTCCTACAGCCCTGTAGCCTCTCGAAGATAAGTACAGACGTCTTTGTACCGATCCTCAAGACTCTACTAGACTTTCTCATGACTCGTGAGACCCAAGTGAACCTAGAGCTCTGATACCAAGCTATCACGACCCAAAATTCACTATAGGTATGATGGCGCTTAACGTCGTCGTCAGTCAAGACAACGGTGATTGATCAATTTGATTACTCATTTTATTACTTTTGAAATCATGAATTTTAATGAGGGAAATTTATACTTTTAAATCCACGAGAACGTACAAAATTTGTAGTTTATAAGAGAAATGAAAGGGGATGAAAACATACAGAACGATAAGCATCAACTAGTATATCCCAAAACCCGATGTCACAAGTGAATGAGCATTTTATCTGGAGTACAATAATAATACAACATCTGTCTAGAATGTAAATGAGACAGGATAAAATAAATAGTACGATGGAGACTCTGTGGACTGCGATGCGTAGCCTGGAATGCAACTCACATAAAGTTTCCTCAACAGTTGTGCCTACGCGCCAAGATGATCACCAATTGAATCTGTCAGATTATGCACATTTAGTGCAGAAATGCAGCATGAGTACATAAATTAACATGTACCTAGTAAGTATCTAGCCTAACCCCGGAGAAGTAGTGGCGAGGGGTCGATATCAACACTTTCTAGTGGTCCAATAAATCAACATGGTAAATCATAAATAGATAAAAAGCACAACAGTAGTAGTGAGGTAAAACTGTAACTAACACAATCTTCCAAAATTTCTTTCTAATGATATCAATTTCTTAATCTCGTATTCTATCTCAACAACTCAGAAATATCAAGTGACAGTATCAAACGGATAAGGAAGTACCATATAAGATGTAAGGCATCAGTGGAAGGAAGAACCTCGTGAATATTTAGACTGTTAGCGATATAATACACGATTATGCAGAGGTCATATGACCAGATTGATAAAGAATATGATACTGCCAAGGCGATCGGCCTGATCCCATCATAACGTATACACTGCTGAGGGTCGAGTGGCACGAACCATAGATACATCTATTATACTGCTGAAGTGAACGGCCCGCTCCCATGATAGTGTGGTATATAATCTTACTGAGGCGTTCGGCCTGCTCTACAAGAAAGAAAAAGAATTATCGAATTATGATATACGCGCTTACGATACAATATATGAACACAAGGTGAGTATAACCTTTACTGTTACTCAAATTACTTGCCAACAACTCAAGGTAATAAGGCTCGGGCTAACATATATGCATGTATTTCTAAATTAAATTCAATTATATTTTTAATTAATTAACCCAGCAGAATGAATGCAAATATTTGAAGTATTACATGGTAAAGTCATAAGTCTACCCAGACATAAACATACTTTAGCTACGTACGGACTCAAGTCACCTCGTGCGTAGGTAGCACCCACAACTATTAGCACATAACAATTGCATCACCTAGGGGGTAGTTTCCCCCTCACAAAGTTAGACAGGAGACTTACCTCGCTCCGAAGTTTCATAACCGGCTCCAACGCCGCTCTAACACCTCAACTTAAAGCCAAACGTCCCAAAACTAGTCAAACAACGTGTAAATAAATCAAAATATACTCCAATACTTAAAATTTAATAATTTATAATGATTCCCAACTCTCCTCGAAAGTTAATAAAGTCAACCCTCGGGCCCACATGCCTGGATTCCAAAAAGTTCCAAAGATAAACTTTACTCCAATACTTAAAATTTAATAATTTATAATGATTTCCAACTCTCCTTGAAAAGTTAATAAAGTCAACCCTCGGGCCCACATGCCTGGATTCAAAAAGATTTTAAAGATAAACTTTACCCATAATACCACGAACTTAAATATATAATTTATTCCAAATTTCATTGTCAAAATCCAAAAATACTGATTTCTAGGTTTTCTACCAAAATCCCAAATTTTTACAAATTTTCATGTTTAAATTCATATAGAATCCATGAAATTAACTTACAACAAGTGAGAAATTACTTACCTTGTCATAGATGATGAAAGTTTTCCCTCCAAGAGCTCCAAATATCACCCAACCAAATGAAAAATGTGAGAGAAATGGGCTAAGTCTCGGATTAAAATACCCCACTGCCCAGCGACTTTCGCACCTGCGGACGCATTTGCGCTTCTGCGAGCCCGCCTCTACGAGAAAACTCTCTCTCCTACAGAAGTCCACTATCAGCAGCCCATCGCATATGCGGAAATTCTTCCGCTCATGTGCAATTGCAGGTGCGACACTGCCTCGTGCATCTGCGCATTTGCCCGCACCTGCGGCACTGGCCTTGCTTCTGCGCACACACAGGTGCACTGCTCGCCTCCGCTTCTGCGACTACACGCCTAGGCTTCCCAAGCCTCTTCTGCGAGCTTCAGCTTGCTTCTGTGACCAAACTTCCGTAGAAGCGATCGCACCAGCAACAAAGTTCCAGCAACTCCAACAAGGCTCAAATCGATCTGAATCATGTCCGAAACTCACCCGAGACCCCCGGGACCTCGTTCAATCGTACCAAGCATTCCTAAAACATGATGCAAATCTGCTCGAGGCCTCAAATCACACCAAACAATATCCAAACTACGAATCGGCGATAAAAATTCTTCTTTAAACTTTCAAACTTCCAAACCTTCGACGAACGCGTATGAATGATATCAAAATATTCCGGAATGATGCTAAACTTTACGTACAAGTTACAAATCACGATACGAACCTATTCCAAGGCTCGGAACCCCAATCGTACATTGATAACACCGAAGCCTACTTCAAACCAAACATGAGAAATTCTTAAACCTTCAAAATGTCAACATTCCATAATAAGGGTCGAAATGCTTCCGGACCACCCTATACTCAACCCGAACATACGCCTATATTTGAAATTATCATACGAATATATTGGAACCTTAAAATCCTGATTTCGAGGTCGTTTAATCAAAATTCAAAACACCGGTCAACTCTTCCAACTAAAAGCTTTCGAATTTAGAATTTTCTTTCCAAATCAATTTCGAATTTCCTGAAATTAAATTCCGACTATGCGTACATATCATGATATATGAAGTGAAGCTACTCAAAGCCTAAAACCACCAAATAACATGGTAGAGCTCAAAGCGACCGGTCAGATCGTTACAACAGTAAGATATTTCTATAAAGAGGTTTTTTGTGAAATAGCAGATAAGATATAGTGGAGGGCAAGAAATAACTAGCTCGAACTTTGGTTCTTTCTTGGTTTATGTATCTGTTTTTGTTGTTGTTTCTGAAAAGCAATGTACTCTGCTAGTCGCTTTATTGTAATAGAAAGGTATTATATTTCCTTCTTCCTATTGGATGTTTTCTAATTTATTGAGTTGATCTCATTGCATAATGTCTTAACATCAATGAGAAATTTAACCTGTTTTTCCAGAGGGTCATTGAATGCCTTGAGAACATTAATTTATTCATGGTTAATATACAACTTTGAATCTTGGACAGTTTAACTAGTTATTCAGTTAGATGGAATTCAATCTATACTTTGCAGGCAGAAGAAAAAGGAAAAAGAAATGAACTCTTATCTGATTTTGCACAAGGTATGCACAATGTGTCTTGTTTCTGCTTCTACAAACTGAAAAAATAGACTTACATGCAACTATGGATGAAATGAGAACTAAGTCATACAAGCAACTCTGTCATCCTAAAGAACAAATTTCTCGCAATGAGATGCTACTAAACAACAGATTTCTCGCAATAGGATTTCAATCTACTAACCTGTTAAATGATTCAACATATTGCTCACTTGAAGATGGTGATGAAGTCCGATCAAAAACTGCACTTGCAAGATGCACGTATTTACTCTCTAACACATCATATTTACTCTCTAGCCCTTCCAGGCATCCTTTTAGTGATTCATTTTCTTTTTCAGTAGCATTCAGCTTCTCTAATAATGCAGCTTTCGAGGAGTTACCAGCTTTCAACTCCTTAGCGGTTATCCCACCATCAAATTCAACTACATGACTCTTGCGTTGAGGTTCAAAGCACCTCTCTACAATTTCAATATTTGTAAGAGACGATTCAGATTGCACCACTTCTTGGATTTTAACCTATAAAATGAAAGATAATTTAATTAAAATACTGCAATAGAGTAAACAAATGATGTAAAATAAAATTTGTCAATAAACATACATATTTTTCATTGGTTTCAGGTTCAACAAGCTTGTTGTCTTTCTTACGAGTCTCGAAAAAGATAGTTGCCACATCTGGTGGATTACCATCTTTACCTCCCTTCACATGAAAAATAAACAAGTCAAAGAAATCTTTTTAACAAGGATGAGGTTTCTTAATAGTTTGCAAGATTTACTCACCAATTCATAAATGATCTCTCTAATTGGCTTACTACCCATACGATGAGGCATACTCAACTTAGACCTATTGACCGAGTTTCTTGTACTTTTTTCCAAAATTGAGAATATGTTGAAAAATTTATGGTTAGCCACTTAATATTACAAGATGTTAATAAATAGCTATGAAGTCATACCTTAAATGTTTCAGTTAAAAAATGCTCCTTGACAAGCTATTCCCAATCACTCTTGTCTACCCCATTTGGCAAATCTTTTAAAGCATCACGAAATGGCTTAGACTTAATATTCTTGTGCAATGATCCTCTCCAATTATTCCATAACTTTCTCATACATTTCAAGACATGATCTCGTTGATCATTTATGTCATCACTGTCAAATTTGTCCTATAATATTCACAAGTATCAGTAAATATGGAGCTTATCTTGAAAAGTAGAAAATAAAAATCTAACCCTCTATGTGTATCAAAAGAGATGATAAATAGCTTATAAAGGTTATTACACGAGTTCTAATTGATAGAGAGGGCAGATTCTTTAAAGAAAATAGTGAAGAGATCATGAGTTTATATTTGGTTCTAATTAATAGGCAAATGAAGGAAACGTATGCATAAATATACTTGCAATAGTCAAAATGAGAGGTTAGATGAATTTGGAGCAGCAAATATGCATGCTTAACAACTACTACTACTGTTAAGTTTCAAGACCATATTCATCCTATTAACCACTTTGCATTGTTGCCTTATTTTCCAACTTTTAATAAGCGAAAGGTTTACTAAAACATTTTCATGTTCTAAATGTATGCTGCAGGATGGTTCTTGAGACTGATGGTAATATTATTGCTGGATAAGTTTCCAGTCATACTATGGATGATAGAGCACCCTTGTATGAACAGGTAAGCAACACATTCTTTCTATTGCCGAATCATACTCTACCCGTGGTACAATTCTCTCGTATGTAGAATTGTTTTACCTTTCCTTGACTTCATATAAAAGTCCGTCGAAATTTCATATGTTATAGAACATGTAAAATAACAGGCTTAAGCCATCTCATGATCTAAGCTTAGTAGAACAATTTTGCAGTCAATATTTTCTATTCAAGTTTTGTAGTTAGAACTCTCCTGGATTGTCCCAAAATGCCCAGCGCCTTGTTTACCTTATAAAGAAAAGCAATTATTTTGGTAATGTTCATAGTAAATTCATTTTCTTGTTAGATAATAGTTAGTTTTACAACAGCTACGCCGTAGTATAGTATAAGACCACTTAGATCAATATAGTATTCACAAAAATGCTCTAACATAGAGTAGAATCAAACATGGAAGAGATTAATTAATAATAATAAAAGGACAGGAGCCTAATTCAAATAGGGGTCTAATCAGTTGAAGACTGAGAGTGGACAAGAAAATGAGAGGCAATGTCATGCCTGTCCATAAAGAAAGAAATTGTGGTTACAGAAGAAATCTTTTTCCATCTTCTCTCTCTTTCATCTAATTCAAATTGCAAGAAAAAGAAAACCAAAATTACTTACTTACACATGTTTCAACAGAAGGGAGCTGTTAGGTATTCTCTGTAGTAGCAGCGAAGGCCGAAGGGTGTCAACAAAATGAGAACTGGAAAGCTGGGGTCATTTTCAGAACTACACCATGTGGACTGGGATGTCTATCACAGACCACTAAGATTTCAATGGTGGAAACATGGAGAAAGCCTTTGTGACAATGCTTTTTACCAGAAATTTCGATCTATATTCTTCCACTTACACAATAAGACACCCAAGCATTCCACGTAGACAGTGCACAATTTTATTCTTGACAGCTCTACACAAAAAGTAACAAGGGAGGCGCATTGACTAATGTAACGTATCGGTCATATTCTTGAATTTTGATTATAATGAGGAGGTGATGCTTTCTAGTACTAGACAAAGAATAAGACGCTTAGATCAGAATAGTATTCATAGAAATGCTCTACATAGAGCAGAATCGGGCTTGGAAGAGATTCATTAACAATAATAAAAAGACAGATGCACAACTCCAGTAAAATAGGAGTTTAGTCAGCTGAAGACTGAGCGTGGACACGAAAAAGAGTGGCGTTGTCACACTAGTCAATAAAGAAGGAAATTTTGGTTTCTGGCTTCATTGGAACCAGTAGCAGCATTACAACATAAACCAATTACCCTTACATAGGAAAAGTGAGAAATGTAACACTTCTAAAGAAAAAGACCATGAAATCAGAATAAGCACATGTGAGATGGTACCACACAATACAGAAGAAGCTATGAAAGCTGCAGCTGCCAAACAGACTTGTCAATATTGAAGTTTTAGTTTCTTTCCACTGTTAGACAAGACTCCATAGCATAGTTCAAAATAAACTTGTATACTAATTGTCAGTTTTGATTTTCATGTTGTACTCCATTTAATTACATCAAAATAGTATCAAGTAATCCATCATAATCTCCTCTCTGTAGATAAGTAGGTCAATAAAATCACAATTTCACATTGCATTTGCACAATCAAAGAAAAAGCATAAGTTAATAGAAATGGAAAAGGAAAAGCTACCACACTTGAAAACGGAAAGCTTAACGATGTAAGCTCACAAGTATTTACTTTTTCATTTGTGAAAGAAGAAATGGAGAAGGAAAATCAAGAAAGTAATGCTTTAAATACTTACAGTAACCGCTTCCCACATGTGTTGCACATTATATTCTTCGATGTCTGCCCGTGAGTGTACACGCAATGGACACATATTACGATCATGAACCAATATACCTAAGTGTCTCGTAAATGAGGCATGATTCTTTCCAACAACCCGATTGTGGTAAAAAGTAACGCTCAACTTTTCTCCAACTTTGAGTCCTGCAACATTTTTACACCTATTCATTCCTCTCATTTTTTTGGCTTTTCAGATTAACATGGCCCTACAAATTTCAATTTAAGTCAAATATAAAGAAGTTTTTGTACAATAACCAAAAAATATATTATAGCTTAAAATAGTAAGATACTTATTTTGCTTCTCTGAATGCTTTGCATCACTTCTTCATGATGAGCAGCATCACCTTCCAATATTGGTTCAAAATTAGGAGGCGCAAAACTATCATTATGAGTTACCTTATTCTGATCAGGAGCTAATACACTAAAAGTTTTACTCTTGCCAATCGAACCTCTCTGTTCAGTATTTACCCTTACAGATCCCAATGCTCTAAAGCTTTGCCCTCATCTCCTTGCTAAGAGACCAGGTTGAACGTACCCATATTTCGCAGACTTTGAAGTTGATTCCACTTTAGACGTCTGAGATTTTGATGTATTCAAGTTAACCTAATACAATAAAAAAAAAATAGTAATAGATGTCTATCATGTCAGTTCATCATATATCATACATATGAAGTCCTTAAAAGAAGCTCAAAAGTTAGATGACAATAGACAACAACAATAAAGAAAACATTGATAGAAACATGAGGCAGAAAAACTTAGAGATAACAAAAAAATTTAGCAAATCATATTCATCATATAAGAATATGTAATAACTTAAGAGGAAATCCATTAGCAGAGTATTAGAAACCTTTTCTAAATGTAATGACACGGCCGGTCATTTTAAGTGTAGTCTCGATCCCCTATTTATTTCTTTTCCCGTATCTATTTATGCTTATGTGACTTTCCAGTAGGTCTTGCTTATGGTTTTGGAGTATTTTGGGACACTTAGTCCCTAAAGCGCAAGCTTAAGTCTTAGAATTTTGACCGTAGTCGGAATTATATGAAGACAACTCTAGAATGGAGTTATGTCGGTTTCGTTAGTTCCGTTGGGTGATTTTGGACTTAGGAGCGTGTCCGGACTGTGAATTTAAGGTTTGTATCTAATGTAGGCTTGAAATAGCGAAAGTCGAACTTTTAAAAAGTTTGACCGGGGGTTGACTTTTTATAATCGTATTCTAATTCTGAGAGTTGGAGTAGGTCCGTAATACTGAACATGACTTGTGTGCAAAATTTGAGGTCAATCGGACATGGTTTGATAGGTTTCGGCATCGGTTGTAGAAATTTGAAGTTTCAAGTTTATTAAGTTTGGATTGGAGGGTGATTCTTGTTTTTGTTATTGTTTGGTGTGATTTGAAGGCTCAACTAAGTTCGTATGGCATTTTAGGACTTGTAGGTATGTTTGGTGGAGGTCTCGGGGGCCTCGGGTTAAGTTCGGGTGGTTAACGGATCATTTTGGACTTAGGAGAGAGAGCAAATTTTTTGGTAATTTTGTTGCAGACTTTTCTTCATTGCGTTCGCGAGAGATGTCTCGCGATCGCGTAAGGCATTTGAGAGGCCAGATGGAGCTGTTCTTCGCATTCGCGAAGATGGTGATGCATTTGCGAAGGTGTGGTCTGTGTGTATATCGCAAACGCGGGAGTGGTATCGCGTTCGCGAAGAGGAGTGAGGTAGATGGGGACCCCAGTCCCTTGGTCTACGTGTTCGCGGGGCAGGAGTCGCGTTCGTGAAGGGTGATATTGGTAAAGCTTCACGTTCGTGAAGCTATGATCGCATTCGTGAAGCTATGATCGCGTTTGCGAAGAGTTAAGTTGAGGGGCAGGCAGATTGGTCCACGCGAGAGGGTGGTCGCGTTCGCGATGAAGGTGCATCTGGGTAGATTTAAAAGATTAGAAACGAGGGTTTCGAGTTCATATCATAAAGTTGAAGTGGGAGCTCAGTAGAAGGCGATTTTTGGAGAGATTCTCGCGTGGGTATTTGGGGTAAGTGATTCCTATCCAATTTTGGTAAAATCCCATTATTATGCCTTTAATTCTACCATCTAATTTGTGATTTGGGGTGGAACATTTGGGAAAAAGAGGAAGAATTCTTGAGTTGGATTTTTGAGGTTTTGAATGGGATTTTGTTAGCGGATTTGGATAAATATGATATGGTTAGACTCGTGAGTGAATGGGCTTTCGGGTTTTGCGAGTTTTGTCGGATTTCGAGACGTGGGCCCGGGGGCCGGTTTGAGTGTATTTCAGATTTTGGCTTATAATTTTCGTATTTTTCTTGTGGAATTGATTTTTTTAGCCTATGTTAATTATATCGTACTGCCTGTGGCTAGATTCGGGGTATTTGAGATTGATTTGAGGGGTAAAGGCATTGCGGAGTAGGATTGGACTTAGGAGCGTGTCCGGACTGTGAATTTGAGGTCTGTAGTTAATGTAGGCTTGAAATGGCAAAAATCGAATTTTTAGAAAGTTTGACTGTGGGGTTGACTTTTTGATATCGGGGTCGGATTCTGATTCCGGAAGTTGTAGTAGGTCTGTAATGTTGAACATGACTTGTGTGCAAAATCTGAGATCAATCAGACGTGGTTTGATAGGTTTCGGCATTGATTGTAAAAATTTGAAGTTCCAAGTTCATTAAGTTTGGATTGGAGGGTGATTCGTGTTTTTGTTGTTGTTTGATGTGATTTGAAGGCTAGACTAAGTTTGTATGGTATTTTAGGACATGTATGTATGTTTGGTTGAGGTCCTGGGGGCCTCGGGTTGAGTTTGGGTGGTTAAAGGATCATTTTGGACTTAAGAGAGATAGCAGAATTTTTGGTATTTTTGTTGCAGACTTTTCTTCATCGCGTTCGCGAGAGATGTCTCGCAATCACGTAAGGCATTTGAGAGGCCAGCTGGAGTTGTTCTTCGCGTTCATGAAGATGGAGACGCATTCGCGAAGGTGTGGACTGTGTGTGCATCACGAACGCGGGAGTGGTGTCGCATTCGCGAAGATGATTGAGGTAGCTGGGGACCCCAGGCCCTTGATCTACGTGTTCGCGGGGCAAGAGTCGCGTTTGCGAAGCTGTGGTCACGTTCGCGAAGAGTTAAGTTGAGGGGCAGGCAGATTGGTCCACACGAACCCGAAAGGGTGTTCGCGTTCGCGATGAAGGTGCATCTAGGCAGATTTAAAAGATTAGAAATGAGGGTTTCGAGTTCATATCATAAAATTGAAGTAGGAGCTCGTTAGAAGGCTATTTTTGGAGAGATTCTTGCGTGGGTGTTTGGGGTAAATGATTCCTATCCAATTTTGGTGAAATCCCATGATTATGCCTTTAATTCCACCATCTAATTTGTGATTTGGGGTTGAAAATTTGGGAAAAAGAGGAAGAATTCTTGAGTTAGATTTTTGAGGTTTTGAATGGGATTTTGTTAGCAGATTTAGGTAAATTTGATATGGTTAGACTCGTGAGTGAATGGGCTTTCGGGTTTTGTGACTTTTGTCGGATTTCGAGACGTGGGCCTGAGGGCCGGTTTGAGTCTATTTCAGATATTTGCTTATAATTTCGTATTTTTCTTGTGGAATTGATTCTTTTAGCCTATGTTAATTATATCGTACTACTTGTGGCTATATTCGGGGCGTTTAGAGATTGATTCGAGGGGCAAAGGCATTGCGGAGTAGGTTTTTGCGCGGTTTGAGGTAAGTAACAGTTTTAAATCTGGTCCTGAGGGTATGAAACCCCGGATTATTGGATTATGTGAGTATTTTGGAGGTGACGCACATGCTAGGTGACGGGTGTGTGGGCGTGCACCAAAGGAATTCAGACTTGGTCCATTCCGTGAAACTGTAAAATTGAATAACTTGTTGCTAGCTATATGCTCTCCCTGTGTTATAGAAATTTGATTGCAAATCATGTTATAAATCATGCTTAGGGTATGTGATGGTATTGTTGGGACCCGCAGAGGTTGCGTACTTGTTGAATTACTTGCTAATTGATGTCTTGTACTCAGTTATGGTTTTATTTGCGTATCATATCTCAGCATTTTTCTGATTCTTGTTGATACACTATGTTATCTTTGTTTGGGACGATCTTTGTGATTTCTGAGAGCCCGAGAGACTAGAGAGGTTGTTGACTGAGTGAGGACGCGGGCTTGTCTGTGAGGTATTGATACTATGGCACGTGAGTTGTCCGTGCGGTTCCACATATTGATACTATAGAATGTGAGTTGTCCGTGCGGGTATAGAGTTTGGGCTGAAAGGATCCCCTCCGGATTCTGCACGCCCCCAGTGAGCGCAGGTACCTATTGAGTGTGAGTACTGAGGGCTGAGAGTCGAGTGATTTGAGCTGTTGTGACGAGTTGAGTGACTGTTGCCCTGAGAGGTTGTACTTGCTTTTTCATTTGTCGATGCACTTAGTTGCTATCTGTTATTGTTGTGAAATTCTTGAAAGATTCTATATCTGGATTACCTGAACTTTAACTGTATAAAACTGATTGGACTTAAACTGCCGGATGCGAAAGCATGTCTATTCTTTGCTGGAATTATTTAAAATGAATTGTAATTTTATAGCTCGTCATTGCTTCTCAGTTCCTTATTTATTTCTGTTACTTGCTGAGTTGGTTCCACATATTGATACTATAGAATGTGAGTTGTCCGTGCGGGTATAGAGTTTGGGCTGAAAGGATCCCCTCCGGATTCTGCACGCCCCCAGTGAGCGCAGGTACCTATTGAGTGTGAGTACTGAGGGCTGAGAGTCGAGTGATTTGAGCTGTTGTGACGAGTTGAGTGACTGTTGCCCTGAGAGGTTGTACTTGCTTTTTCATTTGTCGATGCACTTAGTTGCTATCTGTTATTGTTGTGAAATTCTTGAAAGATTCTATATCTGGATTACCTGAACTTTAACTGTATAAAACTGATTGGACTTAAACTGCCGGATGCGAAAGCATGTCTATTCTTTGCTGGAATTATTTAAAATGAATTGTAATTTTATAGCTCGTCATTGCTTCTCAGTTCCTTATTTATTTCTGTTACTTGCTGAGTTGGTTGTACTCATGCTACACCATGCACTTCATATGCAGATGCAGGTGTGTTTGATCACGGAGGTCGTTGAGTTCGTGGACCTTGTCTCTCCTTCTATATTTTCTTTCTTTTCTGTATTGATACTTAGACACTGTTTTTATGAGACTGGATATCTATATGATCATGACTTGGTGACACCCCCGATGTTTGGGGCTATCTTTCCGTATTTTATTTTGAATTCAACTCCGGTTTTTGTAAAACTTTCTAGTCTGAAAAAGCTTTAAATTATCCTTTTTTATGAAATATTAAAGTATTTTGAAAGGTCGGCTTGACTAGTACCATCGATAGGCGCCATCACGACAGGTTAGAGGTTTGGGTCGTGACACTAAACTAGTCAATCAAATGAAATTCAGTAAGAAGCTTTCATTATCACAATGAGTTGACAAATTAAGTAAAGGAGTTGATAAATATCCAAACCTTCATGAGTTCTTTTCCTTTTCATTGAAGAATTATCTGAATCCTCTAAATCATTAATATTTTTTTGTAGAACATCAAAAGTATCACGAGGTTGAACCTTTCGTACAACATGCCAACCTTTATTGGAAATATCGTCAATATAAAAAACTTGTGATGCTTGGTTGGCTAATACAAAAGGCTCAGTTATTTTCAGAAATCACTGGCGGTTAACACTTACAAAGCCATATTCACCTATCTTAACTCCATTTTCTTGGTCATATACATCAAACCACGTACATTTAAATAAAACTACTATTCCTTTACCAATAAATTGTAATTCTAGAATATCTATTAGCTCTCCATAGTAATCAATGGTCTTATTCGCTTCATCTGTATCTCCAACTATAATCATTCCGCAGTTCTGAGTTCTCAAACCTTTATCATAATCTTGCACGTGAAACCTATATCCATTAATAAGGTAACCACAATGCCTTGTCATATATATCGTGGGACCACGTGACAATGAGAGCAAATCAGTCATTTTCTTACCATCATCGCTCTTGTGCAATCCTGCAACCTATAAAAATTTAAATACATATATTAGAAAAATAATATTTACATACTTGGTTTGAAAAATATTAATGTTAACTGGTACTCACCTTTTCTTTTAACCAACTAGAGAATTGGCTATCAGAATTTTCTTGAGATGTATTAACCAGAGTTAGTGAAAACTCTCTACAAATAATT
Organism: Nicotiana otophora; assembly: GCA_000715115.1. Taxonomy (NCBI): domain Eukaryota; kingdom Viridiplantae; phylum Streptophyta; class Magnoliopsida; order Solanales; family Solanaceae; genus Nicotiana; species Nicotiana otophora. The sequence goes on from AWOL01S0004422.1 coordinate 71,422, forward strand.
AGAGGATAACAACATGTCATTTTAAATGAAAACATAGAGGAGTTATATAAAGTAAATTATTGAAACAAGTTATTACTTACTCGAGAAATGGTTGAATTTCATCACAATTCTTCAAAATATAAAAATGTGTTTGCTCCAGTTCTTTTGAACCAAGTTAATGTGGTTTGCCACCTCTTAAAGCTCTTCCGGGTTGACAAAAAATTGTTAAACCTCCATCAGATTCTATAACACCACCATCATAATTTCGTTCAAGGCGATTAAACTTTGTTTCCATTGTATGTAAATACCTTGAACATAAGGTCATACATTCAGCTGCCAAATATCCCTCGGCAATAGAACCTTTTGCGCAATCCCTATTACGAATAAAAGGTTTCATAAATTATATATATCGCTCCATTGGATACATCCATCGATATTGTGAAGGTTCAACAATCTTAGCTTCATTAGCTAAATTAATTGGCAAGTGTTCCATGACATCAAAACATGTAGGAGGGAAGACCTTTTCTAGTTTGCACTCAGTTATAGGGATTTGGGCATCTATCTGTTCTAATTCATCCATGCTTAAACATTTTGATCCAAGCACGTTGAAAAATTGAGATAACTCGATAAGCGGTTCACACACAGATTTGCATAGCATACCCCGTAGAGTAAGTGGGAGCAAATATTGTGAAAGAATAAGACAATCATGACTTATTATACCTGAAATTATCTGATCTTTAAAGTTGACACACTGAGAAAAATTTGATGAAAATCCATCTGGGACCTTTAAGTTCTTCAAGAAACTGAAAAACTTGTACTTCTCTTCAGGAGATAATGTGTAGCTTGCCTTTGTAAGTCATATTTATCCCCAATTTTTATTAGGTGCAATTCTTTCCTTATGTTCTTTGCTTACAAATCCAACCGAGTGTTTATGGTATATTTGGTTTTTCCTTTGATATTTAAGATTGTCTCCAAAATATTATCACGTATGTTTTTCTCAATATGCATTACATCTAAGTTATGCCGCAATAAAATAGTTTTTCAATATTGAAGATCAAAGAAAATGCTCTTCTTATTCCAATTATCACCCCTACTCTCATGTGATATTTTAATCTTCTTCTTTGGATCCTTTGTTAGTTGCAACCCGTCTAAATCAGCCATTTGATCAAGTATATCATCATCGGACAGTTGTTTTGGTGCTAATCTTTACTCCTTAATGCCACCAAATGACGCTTTATCATTCTTCCATTTGTGATTAAGAGGAAGAAAATGTCCATGACCCATATTGCACTGTATTTTTATAATTTGGTAACCTAAATGAGTAAGTTTCTTTATTGCAACATGGACATGCCATTTTCCTTTTGTACTCCATCTAGGCAAATTTGCATACGCTGGAAAGTCATGTCACGACCCAAAATCCCACTACAGGGGTCGTGATGGCACTTAGTCTGTAGACTAGGTAAGCCGATTACAATTACATTTCGAGCCATTTATTTATTTATTTATTTTAAACATATAATTTAATACATGTGTCAAAACCAACAGTGGAAATAATTATAACAACCTCTAAAGACTGGTAATACTGAGTCACGAACTCTAACTGGATACATGGAATGATCTTATGGATCTAATATACAATACTGTTCGAATAAGAGTTGACAGTACAATACAATGGAAAGACTCCAAGGGACTGTGATGACCACGTAGCTCTACCTTGAGTCCTTGCGATCAACACACTAACTCTGCCCGAGTCTGATATCTCTAATACCTGGATCTGTACAAAAATATGCAAAAGTGTAGTATGAGTACACCACAGTCGATACCCAGTAAGTATCAAGACTAACCTCGGTGGAGTAGTGACGAGGTACAGTCGAGATACTTACTAGTCAATATAGCATATAGCATACAATATAGACAAATAACTCGTGCAATATAGCATACAAAAATAATAGAAAATAAATAGTAGTGATGGCAACAATAATCAACTTGTGACATAAACAACAAGGCAACAGGAACACCATAAATATTGCTCAAATGAATAATAAATACAAGTACATCCAATTAATCAAGTCCTTCAAAATATACATTATGTATAAGTTTTTTAAATAAAAATCTTTAAAATGTAATCCGTACAATTAAATATATCCCGAATATACTTCCTTCAAATAAATATCTTACGAATATATGCTTTCAAATAAATATCTTTCAAATATAATTCTTTCAAGTAAATATCTTTCGAATATAATTCTTTAACTAAAAGTCACCATGTGACACCTCATTTAACTTTCCGGGTATGAGAAATATTTTCAACAAATCACATCGAATGACACGCTAATACTTGTGTGTACTTGTCTCATTCTCACCCGATATATATATATATGTAGATCAAGTCAATTGACACAGCAACAACTTTCGTGCATTTATCTATTTTCTACTGTGCATACATATAACAATACCAACTAGGTAGGATAAATGACGATAACAACAAAAGAAATAAAGTGGGAGGCACACGGGAAGCAACAACGACTACAAGTCACATAGAAAATATAGGTGCACAATAACAGCTCAAGATAAAGGCATGAATGTATACACAACGAAACATATATCACAATATAATGTATGTCTCTTGTCCTCGCCTGCACGGAAACACCCTTCGTGCCATGAATATATGATAATATAAAAATAATGACACGGCATCACCCTTCGTGCTTTTACTCTCATCCTCACATGATATTATAAATAAAATGGCACGGCATTATCCTTCGTGCATATTAAGAATGACACGACATCACCCTTCATGCTTTATACTTTTCCTCACGTGATAATATAACTGAAATGGAACGGCATCACCCTTTGTGCTTTACACTCTCAAATGGCACGACATCACCCTTCGTGCTTTACACTCTCAAATGGCACGGCATCACCCGTCATGCTTTACACTCTCAAATGGCACGACAGCACCCTACGTGCTTTACACTCTTCCTTACCAAGTACGTGTATATCATTAACAATCAAGGTAGGAAGCATAAATAACATCAAGGAGAGTGTTTAAATGACAACACAATACAACAATTCATATCCCAATTTGCCCACCTGCCACAACCAACTCCAAAGATTCAACAAAATCAATTAATTTCAAAAAAAATAGCCTAGGGCTCCACACAACGTATATAAAACCTCAAAAACAACAACGAAGATGGAAAAGTAACTCAGCATAGGACAACACCTTCTTTAATCCAAATTTTTGATAAATATATTAACGCCTCTTTTTAAGCTTATTTAATTAATTATTTGTAGATGGAAGCCAAGAGAAAAGATCATGGTCTTATGTTTATGAATCCCCTATTTCAGTTGTGCCAACAATGGATCATTGTATTTCTTCTCCTTGACTTCCACAACAAGTGATGATTCAGCCCTATTTTGCACAATCACCCCTTCTTCACTAGAGTCTGCAAGACAAACTCCCAAACTAGCCAATCGGTGAACTTCCTTGGCCAATGGCCTTTGATATGCCTCTAAGTTTGCTAAACTACCCATAGATTTCCGGCTAAGAGCATCTGCCACAACATTAGCCTTCCCCGGATAATATAGAATATCAATGCCGTAGTCCTTTAGTAACTTTAGCCATCTTCTCTACCTCAGATTCAACTCCTTCTGTTTGTAAATGTATTGAAGGCTCTTACGTTCCGTGAATATATCCACATGGACCCCATACAGATAATGACACCAAAGTTTCAATGCAAATACCACCGCCGCAAGCTCTAAATCATGTGTTGGATAGTTCTTTTCATGATTATTGAGTTGCCTAGAAGCATAAGCTATCACCTTTCCATGTTGCATTAATACACACCCAAGCCCGATTCTTGAAGCATCACAATATACCACAAACCCATTTGTACCCTCTGGTAGGGTTAACATCGGTGTCGTAGTCAATCTCGCTTTCAACTCCTGGAAGCTCCTTTCGCAAGCATTGGACCATTGGAACTTAATTGCCTTCTGCGTCAATTTAGTCAACGGAGAGGTAAGAGTAGAGAATCCCTCCACAAAATTTCTATGATACCCAGCTAAGCCTAAGAAACTGCGAATCTCTATTGGAGTTGTAGGTCTCGGTCAATTCTTCACAGCTACAATCTTCTGAGGATCAACCTTAATTCCTTCACTAGAGACGACATGCCCAAGAATGTGACAGATTCAAGCCAAAATTCACACTTTGAAAACTTTACATATAACTTGTGTTGGTATAGGGTTTGCAGAACTACCTTGAGATGATCGGCATGGTCCTCTCGATTGCGTGAATATACAAGGATATCGTCAATAAACACTATCACAAAAGATTCGAGAAATGGCTTGAAAACCCGGTTCATAAGATCCATGAAAGCTGTTGTGGCAGTTTTTAGCCCAAACGACATCACCAAAAATTCAAAGTGTCCATATCGGGTTCTAAAAGTTATTTTCGGAACATCCTGCTCCCTGATCTTCAATTGGTGATACCCAGATCTTAAATCAATTTTGGAGAAGTACTTAGCACCCTGCAATTGATCAAACAAGTCATCTATCCTTGGCAGTGAGTACTTATTTTTTATTGTAACCTTGTTGAGCTGCCGATAGTCAATACACATTCTTAGCGACCCATCCTTCTTTCTTACAAATAGAACTGGTGCACCCTAAGGCGACACACTCGGCCGGATGAAACCCTTTTCTAACAAATCTCTCAATTGTTCCTTTAGCTCTTTCAATTCTGTCGGTGCCATTTTCTATGGCGAAATAGATATAGGCTGCGTGTCTGGCATCACATTAATCCCAAAATCAATCACCATGTCTAGCGGGATCCCAGGGAGCTCATCCAGAAAGACCTCCTGAAATTCATTCACAACAGGCACAAACTCAAATGTAGGTGCCTCAGCATCGGTGTCCGTAACCCGAACCAAATGGTAAATACACCCCTTGTTGATCATCTTTGTGGCCTTAAGGTAAGAAATAAACCTACCCTTCAGCACCACATCATTCCCCTTTCACTCAATAACTGGTTCATTTGGAAATTCGAACCTAACGGTCCTAGTTCAGCAATCAAGCTTGGCAAAACATGAATAAAAACAGTCCATCCCCATTATTACATCAAAATCGACCATCCCCAATTCAATGAGATCGGACATGGTGTCCCGACCACGCAATGTGACAACACGATTCCTATAAACCCGCGTGGCCAAAATAGGCTCACAACCAGAGTAGATACAGAGAATGGCTCGTGAAGTTGTTTCGATTCTATCCCAAATTCCATAGCAACACTGGAGGATCCCAATATTGACCTGCCGCCACCAGAAAAACCACCAAAGTTTCCCGCAGACCGGGCCTTATTGCTACCCTCTCGCTCCATTCTGTTCTTCAATTTGTGGGTCTCTGTGGCTTGAGCGAATGCCACCATCTTCCCATAGTTCATATCAGAATTCAATGCAGCTGTAGCAGCCTCATTAATTACCAAGGGACTAAGGCCCTTCACAAACTGGCGCACTCTAGCCTCCATAGTGGGAAACATATAAATAGCATACTTAGACAGGTGTGTGAATCTCATATGATACTCCCACACACTCAGGCTACCTTGCCTCAGGCTCTCAAACTTATCGGCACGGGTTGCCTTAGTCTCGGCAGGCAAGAAATGATCAATGAAGGCATCGGCAAACTCACCCCACCTCGCCAGAGGGCTAACCTCTTTACGGGACTCCTCCCATAGCTCAAACCAAGAATATGCCACCTCTTTCAGGCGGTAGGAGGCCAACTCCACTGCCTCTATCTCAGTAGCACGCATAACCCGGAGAGTCTTGTGCATCTCATCAATGAAGTCCTGGGGGTCCTTCTCTGGGTTAGTACCCGTGAACACTGGAGGATCCAACTGGAGAAACCTATTCACCCTGGAACTAGCAGAATCCCCTGGCTGGTTGGAAGGAGTGGGTGCAAAATTTGATCTCTAGGCCTGGGAGGCCACTATCTAAGCCAACATTTGTATGGCTCCCCTAAGATCCCCATCAGAAATACTGGAATCGGAAGCTAGAGCTGGAGGTGGAAATGAAATATCAGTTGGAGGGACCGTTGCACACTCAGTACATATAGGGACAGGTGCGGTCTGATCAGTTGTAGTAGAATCAGGTAGTGTAGTAGTTGGGGGAATATCCTCACCCCTTGGGTGCTCACCCACATCATCAAATATAGAATCAACTGCCACTCCTGGGGTAACATTGCCTCTCTGGCCAGTTCTTGCCTTCTTCTTAGGTGACATGTACTGAAAATTAAAGCAACGCACGAGTTAAAGGAGGAACAATCTTACAATCAGCTTTATCGCACGATCGAGAACATGAAAGAAGTGTATTATTCCTATATGCCCAAGTAGCCTCCTAATTATAGATGTGGTCGACAACATATCGATAAGAAGGACTCTACTAGACACGGCTCCGAGATATCCTAAGATACTTTAA
>AWOL01S0004422.1:78289-108506 GCA_000715115.1 Nicotiana otophora
ATAAAGCAGACCCCATAGTTCATCCTCCTACAATTAGTGTATGGTGGCCTCCACTGCTGCTGGAACCTCCCTCCGGATCGACCCTGCTAGTGGGGTCCCTTGTTGCCCTAACTGGGCCTAAAATGACTCCACTACTGCTGACTGGGCCCTAATGGTTTTGCACTCATCGAAGACTAGGCGAAGGACTGAGATGGCCCTGATGACCCTCCTCTAAATGACGATCTACCATTACCACCACTAGAAGAACCACCAAAGTTGCTCGCAGACCGGGCCTTGCTGCTACCCTCACGCTCCATTCTATTTTTCAGTTTACGGTTCTTTGTAGCTTTAGAAAATGCCACCATCTTACCATAGTTCATACTAGAATTCAAGGCAGCTGTAGCGACCTCATTAATAACCAAGGAGCTAAGGCCTTGTACAAACCGATGCACCCTGGCCTCCATAGTGGGAAACATATGAATAACATACTTGGACAGGCGCACGAACTCTATGTGGTAATCCCGCACACTCATGTTACCCTGCTTCAGGCTCTCAAACTCAGTGGCACGGGTCGCCTTGGTCTCAGCATGCAAGAAGTGATCCATAAAGGCATTTGTGAACTCACCCCACCTCACCGGAGGGCTCCCCTCCTCACAGGACTCCTCTCATAACTCAAACCACGAATAGGCCACCTATTTCAGGCGGTAGGAGGCGAACTCTACTCCCTCCGTCTTAGTAGCATGCATAACCCGGAGAGTCTTGTGCATCTCATCAATGAAGTCCTGGGGGTCCTTCTCTGGGTTAGTACCCGTGAACACTGGAGGATCCAACTGGAGAAACCTATTCACCCTGGAACTAGCAGAATCCCCTGGCTGGTTGGAAGGAGTGGGTGCAAAATTTGATCTCTAGGCCTGGGAGGCCACTATCTAAGCCAACATTTGTATGGCTCCCCTAAGATCCCCATCAGAAATACTGGAATCGGAAGCTAGAGCTGGAGGTGGAAATGAAATATCAGTTGGAGGGACCGTTGCACACTCAGTACATATAGGGACAGGTGCGGTCTGATCAGTTGTAGTAGAATCAGGTAGTGTAGTAGTTGGGGGAATATCCTCACCCCTTGGGTGCTCACCCACATCATCAAATATAGAATCAACTGCCACTCCTGGGGTAACATTGCCTCTCTGGCCAGTTCTTGCCTTCTTCTTAGGTGACATGTACTGAAAATTAAAGCAACGCACGAGTTAAAGGAGGAACAATCTTACAATCAGCTTTATCGCACGATCGAGAACATGAAAGAAGTGTATTATTCCTATATGCCCAAGTAGCCTCCTAATTATAGATGTGGTCGACAACATATCGATAAGAAGGACTCTACTAGACACGGCTCCGAGATATCCTAAGATACTTTAAAACCTTAGGCTCTGATACCAAGTTTGTCACGCCCCGAACTCGGGAAGCACGACCGGCGCTCAACCGAGTGAACCCGTTCAAGCAAGCCTGTTAGATATATTCTACCCAAACTCACTTATGAATAAAGGGAATACGTATTTTCGTAAATTAGACAAACACAACATAACATTGTTTGACTTCCCCAGCACTAATATACAACCCACACTTTGTCTACGGAGCCTCTAATAGATACAGAAGAGTACTATGATAATGCAGGCAACAAGGCCCCGGCTATACCTCAAACACAATACACAAGGAACAAAAGATACATGACCCCGAAATGAAGTGAGGCTCACTAAGTCAGCTGGGAAGAGGGTGTACCGCTATCACTGATCAATGTCTCCTCCTATTGAACCACCTGCATCCATTGAAGATGTAGTGCCCCCGACAAAAGGGACATTAGTACATACGGAATAGTACTAGTACGAATGACAAAACACCCTCCCAATAGAATGATAAACAATACAAAACAGAACAATCATAATATCAGTGGAAGCCACAAACAACATCAAACCTCAAATTAGGATCAAGATAGTGTTCAAATAAATTTCCATATCTTAAGTTGGGAGATTTTTAGTACCAATATGCCACCGTTCATAAAACCAATACCACCATACTTTTAGCACGGAGTCCGATCACGACCCGATGGTCTAGGTCATCTCATTCGAGACATCAACCACAATTACAATTTCAATTATAATTTCCAACACAATCACCACCATGTGTGCGGCATGGTGTCCGATCACGACCCGATCGGCTAGGCCGTCTCACTACACTGATGTGTGGATTGACATTATCCTTTTCTACCAATCATCTCGTTTCATACTTCTTTCACATCTTTTCATTTCATTGGCACTAGTGACCACAATTATAAAATTATTCTTGGCGCGTCGGCCGTATTTAGTATTTCATGGTCATTTTTTTCACTTTCAAACATCATCATCATCATCAACAACAAGACATTACAAATCAAGGTTTTTAATACATATGTGAGCAATTAAGAGTCTTAGGCACATAGAGATTTTTCACAAAATTTGGCATAATAGCTTTCGTTTGAACTTGCCTTGAAGTCAAAACATTTTTAATGCACAACCCATACTTTGAACACATTTTCAAATGATAACATAACATGATAAAATCATTTGGGATATATATTGAACATATATCTTTCAACACAAGCTTATTCGGAATAGCCAATTTTATAATGAACAACTCGGGACTTATATAAATTACATGAATACCACATGATTCAATTCTAAGAGAGGAGTTTAGCCAACATACCTCGATTTGAGCTTTCCTTAAATTACTACAACGTTCCGAAAATCCTAGCAATCCCAATCTATTTTGAGACATAACAAAATTGAACACAAATTAGGAAGATATTCATGGTTTCAGCTCATTTGAGCATTTTATCTAACAGTAGGTGTGCAAATTTGGCTACAAGGTTCTTCTACAAGATTTCCTTCATTCCACAACCCAACCTTTACTTATTTGAGCTCAACAATCTTTCCACAAACTTTATTGGTACATGCACGTATAAATAATACTCTTACACCCCAGAATCATACTCCCAATCACCCATCTTTTACCCCAAGCTCGAAATTGAAGAATTGGGGAAAGAAATTCTTACCTCTTTGCAGCCCTAGCAAGATCCTTATGAAATCTTCAAGCCTTGAGCAAGAATTGATGAACAAATTGCTAGGTCTTCTCTTTCTCTCTCTAAGATACTCTCACGTCTCTCTAAAATATCTGATGAAACCCTTAAAAATAACCCCCAAAGCCTTTTTTATAAAAATGGGATCGGGTACAATTTCCAAAACTTAAACTTTCCGAAACCGGTTCTGCGATCGCAAACCGTGCTGCATAATCAATATGAGACTCGCATAATGACCGTGAAAATGATGCCCAAAAACTGGACTCGTCTGACCCAGTCTACGACAGTCCTGCGGTCCTTAGACTTATTCTACGACCATAGACTAGACTGCAGAATCATATTCCAGATTTCCTCATGCCAAGTCTGCGACTGAAATGTGGTCTGCGAAGTGCATTTGCGATCCCATATTGGACCACAGAAATGACCTGCAAATTCAACAATCTCTCTACTTCAATTCGCGGCAGATCTGCGACCGCAGAATGAACTGCAGAAATGCCCTATGCTTTCGAAGATTTTCTTCAACTCCCCAACACATTGTTCAACCCAAAAGGTCCGAGTCGCGGCGAGCAAGCTCGCTGCGAAGAATTTCTATAATCCTCAAACACGTAAGCCTACCTCGGCACCACGAAACCATAAATTCCTTTACAGAATTTTACGGGGTCTTACAGTGTCGCGGTTAACCTTGAGGGAATTAGGACTTGATTGGTTTAGTTTCTACTTTATTTGTGTATGGGGATGGCGTATATGCAAGGTGATAAGTGTATAGGTGTTATCGCGGGTTAAGTATGCGGGATAAGATATTTATTGATTACAATTATTTCTTGCCTTATTTAATCCATGTTATTAATTATTAAGTGCTTTAATTGTTAAATGCAATTACTTGTTGACTTCATGTCTTTATTCGTTACATGCCTTTATTGTTTATTGATTCTTTGTATCCGTGTCTTTATTTGGTAATTGTCATTACTTGCTATTTGATTTTGTGTGCTATCATATAACTATTTTATCCGCTTTGTGACTTTCTTTGTTTAGTTTCTTTATTGCATTTTATTTTGTGATACGCCATAGTTGGTTGTAGTTTGTTTGTTTAGATCATATTGTTTGGGATCGGGTTGCGCGCCACAACAGTTATTGGTATTATTATTTAGGATCGGGTTTCACGCTGCAACGATATTAAAATGATATGATATGAAGAGATAAGGATGAAATATGATATGAATAGATGATAATATGGTGGGATCGGGTTGCGCACCACAACGGATTTAATGTATTGTAGTTGTTGTGGCTATAGAGACTGTTATCGATATTGAGATATGAGATTTGAGATTATGTTGCTCTGGGACCCTCTAGTAGTTGACCTTCGGGTCCGGTTATATGAGTTTAAGGTTTTAATTCTATTTTTGTACTCTGTTATTAATCTTCGTACAGGTTTATTGTGAGTATCTTGTCATAGCCTCGTCACTACTTCGTCGAGGTTAGGGTCACCACTTACGGAGTACATGGGGTCGATTGTACCCATGCTACACTTCTGCACTTCTTGTGCAGATACGGGCATTGGTCCTAGCGGTGTGCAGAGGAGATCTTGCCCAAGCCAGCTATCAACAGAAGACTTGAGGTAGAGTTGTAGGCGTTCGCAGTCCCTAAAGTCCCCTTCCATTATGTCTTTACTGTTTACCTTATTTCAAACAGTTGTACTTTGTTCACACTTTATTTGTAGTACTCTAGATGCTCATGTATTTGTGACTCCAGATTTCTGGGTGATGTTTAGATTATGCTACATTGTATTTATCACATCCATTTCAGACTATTGTAATTTTTTATTATTAATATTTTGATTTAAATTGTTAAAACTGGTTAAGCAATTAGCTAACGTTGGCTTGCCTAGCAAGTGCAATATTAGGCGCCATCACGGCCCCAAGGTTGGGATTCCGGGTCATGATAATGAAACAACTCCAGTTTGTAAAGGTCAAAATCCTCGACATGTGAGGAGTCTAACTCCTGATGATGCGGATGATGAACACGTTGTTGAAACGGTCAAAATCCTAAGAGAGCAACAAAGGGGAATTATGGATCACCTCTCAAGACAAGATCAAGTAATGACAGAGTTGAAATAGGCGTTATCGTGTGCTTCAAATACTTCTAATGGAAGAGCTCAGATTCCATCCAGCGTCCTTGCAAAAAAATAGTTCAAAGAACTGATAACGACGCTCAAGGGAGGAGTTTGGTTTTAACAAGGCAAGAGGTACCGGTAGTGGATCTGGGAATGACAACAATGCAAACGACTCTTTCAAACCCGAGCTAATGAGATTCATGAGGGAAATGAATGAACGAATGGACCAACATTCAAAGGAATTTCATGCTTGGATGTATCAGATCCCCGAAGCGCCGCCAATGATAAAGGGACCGGATTCCAAAAAGTATACGCAGTTGCCGTTCAAACCAAGTACGGCTCCAAAGTAGATTCTGAAAAGGCTTAAGATGCTAGATATTCCAAAGTATGATGGGACTTCAAATCCACAGAAGCATATCACGAACTACACAACGGATGTAAAAGGAAATGACCTAGCCCAACACGAGATCGAATATGTCTTGTTGAAGAAGTTTGGCGAAACCCTGACGAAGGGTGCCTTAACTTGGTATTCTCTTTTACCTATATTCTATTGATTCTTTTGAAATGCTTGTAGATTTGTTTATTAAAGCTCATAGATTTGTTTATTAAAGCTCATGTTGGATCAAGAAAGGTCCAAGCAATGAAGGGGATATATTCAGAATATCCCATGGAGAATCCGAACTATGTCGAGAGTTCATGATCCGATTTTAGAAAGAAAGGATGTTGTTGCCGGCAGTACCGGATGAGTGGGTAGCGGAGGCATTTACAAAGGGTCTCACCCCATTGAGTTCCAATGCCTCCTGGAAATTGAAGGAAAGCGTGCTAGAATTTCAGGCAACCACATGGGCAAATGTTCATAATCGCTACGAGTCAAAAATCAGAATAGAAGATGATCAACTGGGTTTTTCGGCGTCTTCCAAAGGACGAAATCGTGATTGGAATCAAGATAAGTTCAAAAGTGATTTTGATGCAGATCGCAGGTCCTCTAGGAGTCGTTTTCAACCTTACAAAAGTGTCGATGGGCGAGGAAATAAAGGTTTTCAGTCTTCGGATAGATTCACTTCCGATAGAAGGGTAGATCGTGGTTGAAGTAGCAGATCTTTGCAGGAGAAAGAGGTGTCGGGATCTCGAGATTCAACATATCCCAAGTTATCTGACTACAACTTTAACATCAACTTGGTAGACCTGGTGTCAGTTATGAGGAATACTAAATAAGCTAGGTTCCTGAAACCAATCCGGTTGGATCCTAGCTAAAGGGATCCTAATCTATGGTGTGAGTTCCATGGAACTCACAGCCACAGGACTAGGGACTACCGACACCTTCATGAACATGTAGAAACATTGTTGAAGAATGGTCAGCTTGGAGAGTTTTTAAGTGATCGGGCTATGAACAACTATGGAAAAAACTAGGATATTGCAGAACCATCAAAACTGGTTACAGGGTCACCTCGTATGACGATAGACATGATCTTTGGTGGAGATGAAGTAAATGGGGTGACATTTTTGGCAGCAAAGAAGACAAAGATATCGATAACTCATGGCAAGAGGATCAGAGAGGTCTCGGAAGATGGTATCACCTTTACAGAAGAAGATTCTAATGGACTTCTTCTACCAGACACTGATGCTCTGGTAAGTTTTCTTAATGTTTTAGATTTCAAAATTAATCATGTTTTGGTTGATCTAGGAAGTTCAACCAACATCATACAATGGAGAGTTTTGGAGCAAGCGAAGTTAACCGGAAACATAGCTCCAGCAACAAAACTTCTAACTGGGTTCAATTTAACGAGTGTAACAACTTAGGGAGAAATCTTATTGCCAATACATGCTAAGGGAGTAACGAAGACCACCATGTTCGAAGTGATAGATGGTGACATGGGCTATAATATAATCCTTGGAAGGCCATGGATACATGAAATGAAGGTTGTACCTTCAACAAACCATCAGCTATTGAAATTTCCCACACCAGAAGGGATCAAGCAGATCAGAGGAGACCAACCAGCTGCAAGGGAGATTAATGCAGTGACCGTTTCCAGTAGCAAGGGCACAAAAACTAGAAAATAGCAATTAAATGAATCAATGCCTTCTTCCACCATGATTGAAGATGATAAAGAAGAGGAATCATAAGAATTTTATTAGGTACCGAGGTCTTTTCAGGTAGCGGCGAAAACGAACGTGAGCACATCAACCGCAGAAGAGCTCGAACAAGTGTCCTTATTCGAGGAGTTCTTAGAAAGAAAATTTTATTTAGGAACGGGTTTGAATTCCCAACTCAGGTTAAAAATTATGGATTTTCTAAAATCTAACGTTGATTGTTTTGCTTGGTCGCATTCATATATAACAGGTATTCCATTGGAAATGGTTGTCCATAATCTGAGTTTGGATCCTAACTTCCCTCCGGTAAGGCAGAAGAAATGACATATAATAGAGTTCAGAAACATGTTTGTCAAGGAAGAGGTAACATGATTACTAAATATAGGTTCAATTTTGGAGGTGCATTACCCTGATTGTCTAGCTAACGTAGTGGTAGTGCCTAAAAAGAATAATAAATTTACAATGTGTGTAGATTATAAATATTTTAATAAGGCTTGCCCTAAAGACTCTTTCTTGTTGCCAAACATTGATCAAATGATTGATGCTACGGTCGGGCATGAGTTAAGGAGTTTTCTTGATGCTTATTTCGGGTATAATCAAATTAGGACGCACTCGGGAGATCAGGAAAAGACGTCATTTATCACAAATTTTGGCACATACTGCTATAATGTGATACCTTTTGGGCTTAAGAATGTCGGAGCCACTTATCAGAGGCTCGTCAATAAAATATTTGAAAAACAGATAGGTAAGACAATGGAGATTTATATTGACGACGTGTTAGTTAAGTCTCTTAATGCAGGAGATCATTTAAAACATCTCCAAGAAACATTATAAGAAAACACAACATGAAGCTCGATCCGGAGAAGTGCGCCTTCGGAGTTGGTTCCGGTAAGTTCTTGGGGTTTTTGGTCTCTCAAAGAGGAATCGAAGTAAACCCCGATAAAATCAAAGTCATCGAGGATATCTCGGACTAGTTAATAAGTGTGAAGGAAGTACAAAGCTTGACATGTAGATTGGTGGCTTTAAGCAGGTTTATCTCGATGTCTTCAGAGAAATGCCATCACTTCTTTTAACTTTTGAAAAAGAAGAACGATTTTGTGTGGACTTCGAAATGCCACCAGGCATTGAAAGATCTAAAAAAGTACCTATCTAGCCCCCATCGCTGTCAAAACTGATAGGAGGTGAGCAATTGTTAGTCTATTTAGCGGTCTCGAAAGTAGAGATAAGCATTGTTCTGGTCCGGGAGGAATAAGGTACAAAATTTCCTATTTATTATGTTGGTAAAATTCTATCAGGAGTGGAGACACGTTATCCGCACCTTGAAAAATTGGCTCTAGCTCTCGTAGTAGCCTCTCGAAAGCTTAGGCCCTATTTTCAATGTCATCCTATATCCATTGTGACAACCTTTCCCTTGAGGAATGTCCATCATAAGCTTGAGTGTTCGGGTCGTTTGGCTAAATGGGCAGTCGAAGTTAGTGAATTCGACATTGAATACAAGCCCGGGATTGCAATCAAGCCAAAAAATTTGGCCGACTTTGTGGCTGACTTTAGTTTGGGATTGATGCCTTTAGCTTATAAGGAAGCAGTGTTGGTATCGGGAATGGTGTCAGGTGTTTGAACCTTGTTTAAGGATGGAGATACCAATGTAAAAAAGTCCGGTATCGGGGTAGTATTAATCACTCCTTTGGGGAAGACCCTCATGCAGGCCATTAGAACTGTGCCACTAACTAACAATGAAACTGAATACGAGGCTTTGATTGTAGGACTTGAACTAGCTCGGGGACTAGGTTCTGAGGTCATCAAAATAAAGTGTGACTCCCAACTGGTGGTTAACCAAGTATACAAAATTTTCGACAATAAGGAGGAGCGCATGCAACAATACTGGAACAAGGTTCAAGTATTACTTTCCCGATTCAGGGAGTGGTCAATTATCCACATTCCATGGGAGGAGAATGTGGAAGAAGTCGCATTGGATAATTTGGGTTCGTCCACAGAAATGAAAGGGTCTGATTCCGGTGTAGTAGTTCAATTATTGCATTCGGTGTTGGATGTGGACGGCTATTGTGAAGTTACTCAACCAGCTTAATTTGGGATTGGAGAAATGAGTTTATATAATATCTAAGGCATGGCAAATTGCCTAAAGACCCAAAAGCATCCCGGGTACTATGGACCAAGGCAGCTCGTTACTTCCTTGTTGACGGTCAATTATACAGGACGTCGTTCCAAGGACCATTAGCTCAGTCTTTAGGGACATCAGAGGCTGACTACCTGATGAGGGAAGTTCATGAAGGAGTGTGCGGGAACCATTTTGTTAAAGACTTGTTGGTTCTCAAATTAATAAGGGTTGGCTACTATTGGCCCCAGATGGAACAATATGCAAAGATGTTTTTACAAAAGTGTGATAAATGTCAATGCCATGCACAGTTAGTGCATCAACCGGCGAAACTTTTGCATTCGGTGGTGTCACCATGGCTGTTCATGAAATGGAGGATGGACATAGTCGGCCCCTTACCACAAGGACCCGGTGAGGTAAATATTCTTTTGGTTTTAACTGATTATTTTACTAAATGAGTTGAATCAGGTGCTTACCAAAAGATAGGATAATGAGAAGTGATCGATTTTATATGGGGTCACATTGTTAGTCGGTTTGGAATACCAAAAGAAAACACTTGTGACATTGGGCCATAGTTTATAGGTTCCAAAGTCACAGTTTTTGGAAGGATTGACGATCAAATGAATTACATCTTCACCATACCACCTGAGTGCTAATGGACAGGCGCAGTCAACGAACAATGTAATAATCCAAAACCTTAAAAAGAAGTTAGAAGATGCTAAAGGCAAGAGGCCAGATTAAATACCGGGTGTGTTGTAGGCATATCAGACCACGGCGAAGTCGTGCACGGGTGAAATAACCTTCTTACTTATATACGGTTCGGAGGCTTTGATTCCGATGGAGGTTGGGGAACTGACCCTGAGGTCTTCCCGAGCAAACGAGGAGACAAATAATGAAGCATTACTGGTATTGATACCCAACTTTTCCCTCATATTTTTTTAAATATCTTATATACTTTCAAAATATCATCTCTACATCATCACCAATTTAAAAGAGTCATATAAGGACTTTCAGTAATTTTTCATAATTTTTAAGGCTTTAAAATTGATTTTTCTTGTATTTAAATTGTTCAAATATTTATTAATTATCCCTTGAAATACTTTTGCGATGACTTAATCATCCAAATTTATTATTTATACCCACATGTATGTTTTATAATATTTTACTTTATTTCATATAATTACATTTATATTTTTGAGCTATTTACACAATATTTGCAATAATAGCCTATATTTTACAATTAATTGCATTTTTATTCAGGGTCAAAATAACTTTTACATATTTTATAATCTTCAATTATTATTTTTAAAAATATTATATTCCATAAATAGTATTTTTATATTTATTTAGCTATTTTATTAAATTATTTTTCCCATAATTTCTTTTATTTAAAATTTGGCCCAAAACTAGGCCAATTTTCGGACTAAAAGCTAGCCCGGACCTTAGCCCATCTGCCCTGGCCCAAACCAAGTATCCCTTTAAGCTAACCCGGTCGAACCCTTTCAAATAACCCGCCCCGCTTCCCCTTTGATCCTGGCCATTGATCTCAAATGATCAACGACCCATAATAAACTTACCCATCTCTTTATATCCCCTTACCCAAAAACCCTAGCCCATTTCTACCCGTCCACCGCCCCTAAATTCTCTAGAACTTTCCCCCTTTCTCTGAAGAGCCCTAGCTGCCTCCCTTTTCAATCCCTCTCTGAATCCCGTTACCAATGGGATTCACCCATTATTTGCTTACCATATTTGTGTTCCTTCGCTACTGGTTGCTCCTCTATGGTATCACTTAGGTACTTGCTTGGATTTGGAAAGTATTCTCTACAAAACGGATCAGGCAGACTCGATTCTGGGAATTTGGACGATGATTTCGTCTATATACACTCAGTGAGGAACGATTTTGCATTTCTTGTTCGATTTACAGTTGGTTGGACCCAACTAGGGTTTGAATTTCGATTTCTCCTTTACCGGTTCTATTATTGATTGCATGTGATATTTTCTTTCTTTATTTGTGCTTGATTGATTGTTTTCCATATTTGTTCATTCTGTTTCTACTGCTATATCAACTCCCCTTCCTCGTTCCCCTTCTAAGTCTGGATGACCATCGTTTGACTACTGTTGGTACCACTACTCTCTCATTCATTCTACATTATTCTGAGACTTTGATTGGGTTCGGTTGAAAGCCAAGGCCACCGGAATTCGACTATTAGACCTCTCTCAATGTGAGCACTGCCTGGGGTTCATCTGAGACCCTTTGGAACTCTGACACACTGAGAATTTTGGGGGTTTCTGCTTTTCTCTCCTTGCTACTGATAAGCAAGTTGATGGCTCTTAATTTCCACCTTATTAGCTCGTTAATTCTACAAACTGGTGAGTAATGAGACTCCTGCAATTCTATTCTCTTTTGCTTGTGTTCATGTCATTCAAGCCTTTGTGAATCAATATGATATTGTTTGCCTCTGTTCGTATTCATATTTGCCTTAGCATTATCCTGTACCTTTGTGCTTTTCTAGTATCTAAACCTGCTTGAATTTTGAGCTTCAATGCATGCATGTTATATGTGTGCAACTTGAATGATTTTTTATTACCTTCAGCCTGCTTTTCTATTCTGATTACCTATGGCTCTTCAAGAACCCTTTCTCATGCCTTGCCTTGGATTCCTGCATTCTTGTGGAGATTAAGTCCTGCCCAGAACTTGCTTGAGTTAATTTCTTTCTAATCCTTCATGTATGTTCTACTATGTTCCTACTTACATGAGCCTTACGTGCCAATTACTGTCTCAGTGATTTAGCCAAACATGTTACTCCCGGATATTGTGGTTGTTCAATCCTGCACTCTTTAGCATTACCCAAAACTTCTAATTGATTTTCAATATACTTAGTTTCTTCTATCATGCATAGTTAACTGGCATGAGCCATGGGGTCTGCCGGTTTCTTTTAACCTTAACTAGATATGTATGCCTACCATGAATTCTTTAGACCTTGGAATCTTTTTGTTATACTCAGCATATAAGGCTGCCTGTTGACTGTTGTAGATCATGCCTATTAGTCTGTTTATTATTTATATTAGGATCTCATGAGAAACATTGTTATCCCCCCTACCAAGACTTCCAATATTAAGACCCCCTAGGTCTAAAGTCCCTTTTAAACTAATTCTTGTTCATGCTTTACTCTAAACATGTTGTTCTGAAAAACCAAGCATGTATGTATGCTTACCATGTTAACCTCAATGACATGCCTCTACAACTCTGCTAATGTTGAGCATGATATACTCTTTCACTTGTTATGAACCTATGTTGTTAGTTTTTCATGTTAGACTCACCATGTGGAGACTAAGTTCTACTGGTTCTCCTATTTTCATGTTCAAGCCCTTGTTTGACCAACCCTGTCACCCTAGCTTCTAAATTGCAAGTTCCAATATGCTTTTAAATCAAGATCGACAATAAGAGTTCCGGTTAAGGTAGAACAACCAAAGCATTAGGAGGAAACACACACAAAAAATATTGTCAACAAAGAAGGGCTCGTTATTATACCATCACATTAAATACTTTTAAATTATAATACATAATTATCTAGCTAACATGACAAAATTGATCATTTGTGTAAATTTTGATGATATTCTTTTATTTTAAATTCATGTATTATGCTAATAAAATAATACTTTTCGGCATTTAGATGACTGTTGTATTATTATACATAAAATTTCTCTCATTAATTAAATTTTATTGTTCATTCATATAAATAAATGTTTAAATCATCACGTGTCATTATTAACGTGCAACGCACGTTCATAGATATTAGTTAGAGTAATAAATGTCGGTAGTATCATACATGTGTTATCTGACACAACATTACAATTTATTGATATCTATATTAATTTTAAAAATTTAAAATTGTTATTTAAAAAAAAAAGGGTCTATCATACGTCATAATCTAAAAGTTTTGTTTGCTCATAAATAGTATTTTAGCTGGAACACCCATGATAATGCTCCCTGAGTCAAATTATTCGTCATATCCAAGCCATTGAAAAGGAAGTTGAAGGAAGTGAGTAGAGTTCTCTCATTTACATACCTAAATTACTATATTTTCTTTCAATATATATATATATATATATATATATAAACAAGTGAGTATGTGCTTTACAAATTTATTTTAAATTCATATTTTCTATAATAAAATTTTATTTTTACACATAATAGACCTGAAAAGAACACACAAAAGCTCTTTGCAATATCATTTTTTTCTATTCAAATTATAAACGGCCCAATTGACCCATTTTCACATAATACTAGCATGTTAACTAACATAATTTTGATTAGTTGCTTAGTTTGTGAAGTTGGAAAGGATATGAAAATAGAAAAGGGGAAAGGGTCCAAATTTGCTCTTGAACTTTGCAAAATGGTCTATATTTGTCCCCGTAAGAGTAGTTAGAGTCAACCATGTCCTTGTCATCATAAAAGTTCTGAATTTTGCCCATAAAATCACACAGCCGTTATTTATAGATTAATTAGTCTCTAACTAAAATGCTTAGTATCAGAAAGACCCACATATCCAAGCGTACATTCCTTTCTCATTTTTTTCCTTATTCTTAATATTTCTTCTCCATTCCACCTCCACCTCCACTTCCTGGACCACCACTAGTGAAGCCGACACGCTAATAACCCCTTCCTTCTATGGCCAAATATCACCTTCATCAAGCAAAAAAGATTATTAATACATCATATGCATGCACCATAATGAAAATCATATTTTTCTTTGTAAACAAATGAGTATTCATCAAAGCATCGATTTGAACCTCTAAACCTGAAATATTGAAAGAAAATTCATCTCTCACCCGCAGTTTTTGCAAAAAGGTTGAAGCATTTTTTCTTAATTTATAGCAATTATGGAGGTATTTGGTTCTCAAATCAATAAAATTATAAAAAAAATATTTAAGGCTATGTTACTTATACTTTCTTGGCCTTTCTCTACAATTCTTTGCTCGGTGGGACAAGAAGAGAAAACAAATTTCTTGATTAGTTTGTTTTCTTCTTATTTTATTTTTTCTTTTCCTATATGTTATCAATATGATTTGTAAATTAGCAGAAGAAAATCAAGAATGGAGATAGGAACATGGTGAAAAAAAAAGAAAAGATGTACAACTTCTTTGGAGTGTCAATAGAGGTCGGTAAATGTATAGGTTTTCGGTCATTTCATGTTCAAATTTCCATGAAGTTGTTATTAGTGTTGGGAATAGTTCTTGGGCTAAGCGCTATGTGGCCATAAATTTCCGATGCTAGTTTGTCTTCTAAATTTTAGTTTGTTATCATAATTGGTAGTGTTTCTGTCGGGTAAGTAATGGTTCTCTTTTGATGAATGAAGGTGGTTGTGAACATGGGAAAAGGAGATAGATCATTGAGGTAGGTGTTGGAAGAGAAGGTAGATGAATTAGGTTACAATTAAGATACATAATAGCTTATTGGAGTTTAATTAGTCTTTAATGAAGAGTTGTTTGAAAATAAGGGCAAAATTTGAGCCACTTTTGTAACGAGTATAGTAAGATTAACCTTAACTAATAACGAAGAAAGAATATAAATAATTCACAAAGTTCAAAAGCGAGTACGAAGATAATTATTCAGCACACTAAAATCTAGTGGATGGGGTTCCATATTCATGAAAAGTCGGGGTTGAAACATGTTATAAAACTAAGACAATTTGGACTGTTTCCTGGAAAAGCATCATAAAATCTATGGAAAAGGATCAAAATTGGTCATGTACTATATGCTATGGATACTTTTATCCTCCGTTAATAGTTGAGGTAATTTGTGTCCTTTCTATTATAAAAATGGCACACATTTGCCCTTATTTTCAACTTTAACAACTCGAATCTTATAAAAAAAAAATACAAAATCCAAAAATCCTTACAGAAAAGGGCAAAAGTATTCTATTTCATATAATCCAGGGGAAATTTTAGCCATTTTTAATTTTTTTATGATAATTTTAATTTACACTTTCACTCATTCACCTGGCACACAGAATACTCATTCGTGAAGATGTCATAACAGATACACTAGGACCTCAGTACGGGTATTGATCTCATGAAAAAGAAGTGTGTCACCACTACTTCTTTCTACTATGTAAAGCTACCGACCATAACCACCTATCTCCACCGTAGCACCATTATGAAATCATCTTCCTCCACCATTGCTCCACCAGCTGAAATCGTTTTCTTCCACCTCTTTTCAATCCAACATCTATAAAAACTATCAACATTCACTCTTATTGGGATTAAAACACCACCATCGGTCGATTGCTCTCCTCCATTAACACACATAATACATACACAGAGTATACAAAAATAAATCGGTCTTCTTCACAAAAAAAAAATATAAATATATTATACAACAAATCACCATGTGAGCTGCGGTAGCACCATTGTATGTCATACCTTACCTTCGTCAAGAGGTACCAACATTCTTCATTTTTTCTATACCATAAAATCATTGATATCCACCATCATCATCTTATTCCTCTGAAAAAGCTAGCCGCATTATTCCATTAAAAGCAACATCGATTCCATAAACATAGTTACTGTGTTAACCGTTTAATCATTATTGTTTACCCATAAAATAGTACAATTAAATTTTGTAACATGGTTCATAGACACGTGAATTAATTTGTTCCAAAAATATGAAATAAATAAGAACAAAAATAAGATTACAAAATAAACTTAAAGAAAATACAAGTCTGGCTATGAACTTAACCTCACCGGTAACAGAAGCGAGAACAATATTAAGAATAATGCCAAAGAATAGCGTTATAGAATGAGAGCTGATTTTAGCTTTTGTGTACTGAATGTTTCATCCCCTACAATGGATACTAATTCTCCTATTTATAGCTATATTTTGGGAGACAAGATCCCCAAATTAAGCTCCTATTGAATGAGAATAGAATCGTCATTGATGACTGCATAACAATTGGCTATAAATATAGATATTCTCTATTACGACTGTTTATTGAATGCTATCCAATATCAATTCTTCAAATCTTTGTTATCGGTTACCCTGTCTTCGGAATTCGCCCAGCACCAGTCTCATGCTTGCAACCGGTATCAACTACTTGCTGACTCATATCTTTACCTGTCTCCAACTCCACATGCTACCTTCTCATTCGTCCAACTGTCACTAACCAATTTTACCGCATACAAATAATCCCCCTACTTTTTGATGACAATGCTTTAGTATTACCGGGAAGTGGAAAAAGCCTCTTTCCTTAGCGAGCAAATTTCTGAACAGTTTCTGACATTTGAAAGGACGCACGTCTCTTAGAATTTAATAAACCGAACACGTGTTACCCTACGATTTGGCAAATACTTTTGCCAGTTTTCGAGGTAATCATGACCATGATTTTTGTCGTCTATAAACTTATCTACTACTCATAATTTTTACTCTTTACCTTTACAACTCCTTCTTCTTCACCGATTTACCTTAGAACCCTACTTGCAAAATTCAATTCTCTTAGTAAAATCTTTCTTCACAAATTTCTTACCATCATGTCTTCTAACACCGATGCCCTCAGAAACTCTAGCCTTCTCTTTGGTGGAGACCCAAAGAAGAACAAAATAAATAAGGCTGATATAGAGTCTGAACCTCCTACGGTGAACTCCATCATATCTCTTCAACTTAACACCAAATCTGACCTTCAAGAACAAAAAAATCCACTAATCCCAAAAGTGACAAAAACTAGCCCTTTCGTAGGTACCCTTCTTCCATTCGTCTTTCCAGCATCCATGTTGTGAAGAAAGACTGTGAATGGAACAATATTGAAATCTTCGCCCTGGTGAAATAGAAAAGGGTCACATTCTCCAAATAAAGGTTCATGTATGTTTATACATATACTTTTACTTTGGGAGTGGGTAAAGAAATTGACCCAATAAATTTGAAATTTTATCACCGGTATCAAATCTGTTTGGCACAAGCAGGCCCATCAATATGGCGTACGGTGGCTTGCCTCTGCCAATTGTGTTTTGAGACCGGGGAAACCCAAAATCTTGCTCACATGATGAATCTCTACTCCCTAAAGGTCTTCCGTGTGGGTGTGCTAAAACTTAGCAAACACAGGCATCATGCCCTTTTACCAGCATTGATGACGACAACGACTATGGATGGATGATACAGTTCGTTGTCATTGCTGCCAGGGACATCTTCCCGACCACAAAACCTGATTTTCTTGAATCATGGAATCTTCTTCGTAAGTCTTCAAATATCTTTTCCTTTCCATGTTTAAAAAGATTTTCCTCCTTTGTTAACTTCGCATTTTCTTATTTCAGCTGCTCATTGAGAACTGCCATATGTTCAAAACTTGGCCCAATGGGTACAGAAAAATTTGGATATCACCACACTGGAGTCTCGAAGGGGAAAGAAATGGCCCCCAAACTTGGGTGAAAAGCCAAAAACCATGGTAAACAAAACTTCTTCCTCCCTTCTTTTAATATTTCAACATAACTTAGAATGAATTTGTTAACTATCCTTTTGTACCACACAGGACTTCCGAAGGGATCCATTATTTACCCCGACATTGAGGTTCTCGATGACCCGAAGAAAGCTCAACAGGTACTGCAAAATGCCCTTAACCAGAGGAGAGCTCGTGAATCTATTCTCATTTCCGGTGAAGGTGCCTCTTCCGGAGTCTCCAGCCTAAAAATAAGAAACCAAACCGGAAACGTACCTCCTCGGCTAGGACTCGGGAGAAGAATGTGAAAGAAACACCAACCGGACCGGCCACAGTGGTCCTTGATGATGAAGGAACCGATGATGAATCGACTCCTCTTCAAAGAAGAAAAAAATCTTCATCAGCTCAACTGGATGCTCAGCCATGAGAGCTTCAAACACCACTGCCGGGTGAAGTTCAGAGACTCTTTACGGAAATAGATTTGGTTGAAAATGCTGATTCCTATTTTTAGGCTCCTATCGACGCCTCCGGTCAAAGGAGTTCAACCCCTGACCTTCCTCCGCCACCAACTTCTGATCCTATTGCAACCGTATCTCCCTCTACACCAGCTGCTACCTCTCTACCGACCCCAACTGTACAAACAATAAACGTTCCTTCCCCACGGTCACCTGATCATGGGAATCTAGGGAACACTTTTCCAGTACCTACTCAAAACCTCAGTGGCAAGTGAAGTGTCATCCTCGCGATCATGAATAAATGCCATGTACGTTCCAAGCTAGTAGAGCTTGCCAACTATCTAAAGCAGCTGGCCACAAAAAAAGATTAGAGAAAGATGGGCTCTCTTTCTGCTGAGTGTCTGCTAAATAATAACATGCACTATTTGGCACAAGTATCAACCTAACTTTCTTCTATCCTTTTTTATCTATACTTTGCATTAATAACATTAGCTTTAACCTTTTTCGGCCTACCTTCTTGTTTCTGAAGGCCTGCAAAGGTTGATCTTGGACAAACAAGAACTTACATCGGAAAGAGATCAGCTTTTGGCCGAACGAAATCAGTTTGTCAAGTGCCTCCCAGTGTTGGAAGCAAAAATTTCTCAAATGGATGATCTCGATGCCCGGTTGCAGCAATTCTAGCAAGATAGAATGGCCTACATCTAAGAGTCCGCTCAATTGCATGAAGACCTTAAGGATGCAAAGGCTAAGTGGGATGAACTACATGATACCGTGACTGCTGCTGCCGAGCGCGAGTCTGCTTTTATGAAGCAAGTCAATAACTTGGAGGCTAACTTATATTCAAAAACCGAGGAGGCCAATGCTGCCGAGGAGAAGAGAGCAAGAATGGAAGAAAGGCTCAAAAGGGTCATGGAGCAGTATCAACTTCACGCGACCACCAATGTTAAGCTTGATTCCGGAATCAGCATTATGAAAGCTGAAAATGATAAGCTCCAATCCAAGGTTGAAAAACTCCAAGCTAAAATCTAAGCCCAGAAATATTCTATCCTCTTCGAGAAAACCTATGCCATATATCATACGAAGAGAAAGACTTCGGAGGAGGCCAAAAAAGGCATTGATAACATCGATGAATACATTGCCAAAGCTCGTAAACTAGAGACAGCTGCTATCGATAACCTCCCTATTAGGCCCGCTGCTTCTGACTCTTCGAATACTAACTCCGAGTATTCAGGAACTAAGGAGGAAGATGACTAGGATGAAGGCCTCAAATCGGAAGAAGAGCAGCCTTCTCCTGAAAAAGAAAACGAAGACTCTTCCCGAATGAGCAGGTCCTTCTCGGTCGGCTCAGGTATGTATAGGATTTGTTGTAGGGTATGGATTAAGGTTTCCACGTATATTGGGTTGCCTTGATGGGTTACTGGAACTTGGGTATATGGGTGATCATTGATTGAAGTTTGAGGGGGATCGGGGGTAGGTTGTGGTACATTTTAAGGAGTGTGATAAGTGGTGGTTTACGAATATTGGGTCGGGTGATGGTGTTGTTGTTGAGGGGTTTGCACTGGTGGTGGGTTAAGGTTTTGGGGAGGTGTGTGATTGTGATACTGGTGCGGTGTGGGAGGATTCGGAGCTATGGGTGGTGGATTATGGTTTTGTGTATTTTTGTGGTGGTGTTTGGTTCTGAGTGGTTGTATTTTGCTGGTTGATGTCGGGAACATTTAGAGTAAGAGAAAGGTTTGCCATATTTTGGACCTGCTCAAGATAACCCTGCAACTCCAGGATTTTCTCCTCCAAGCGTAAGACCAACTCATTCTGTCCCGGTGTACTTCTCCCGTCTGAGGTTTCAATATTCTCTGCCACGGTAGCATTGTCTTTTTGAATACCACTTAAATCATCTATCTTCCCTTTGCCTTTGCCTTTATCTTTTGGATCGCTAGGTAGATGAGGAGGTGGAGGACCTCTGGATATAGTGTGGTATGCCTATGATGCAGTATGCACAAACCAACCTTTGAGAATGGGAATAATCAAAAGAAAGAAAAAGCAAAAGATAACCAAGTCACTAAGACGAAGTAAAAGAGTGCTTGCAATATTTAGACATGTATCACATAAGGTCATGCAATAATTCGCGTCCTAACTTTGGGGGACTCATTGTGCCTGAGGTAGGCCTAAGCGACACATATACTTGGAGAAAATTCATGCCAACGTTTTCCTCATTCCATTAGTGCAAAATAAGCCAAATCAACACTCCACTAAATCGACAATAATAATAAAGTCACTAATGGCATCAAGCCTTATTACATCGAAATCTAATCTAGAAAGCAGTAAAGGATATTATTTTCTAATCTAGTTGGTCTCTGAAGGACCTTCTCCATCCTTGGCTCTCTTGACCCCATCAATCAGGTTTCCCAGATCATGCATGTCCAGTAGCAAGTAAGCATTTGCTAGCTTCCCTCCTTCATCATCGTCCATGCCTTGACAATCCCAAAGTCTCTTTCTCATCTTCCCTTCTAGCTCCATCAATCCTTGCTCTAAATATTCTAACCTTTATTGCGACTTAGTGGAAATCTTCTTCCATTCCCTTATCGCCTCTATGTTCACTTTATCTTGTTCCAGATGTTTAGCTTCTGATTTGAACACCCTTTTGCATAGCCTCTTATACTTCACCCGTGCCTCAGCCACATTGTCTATGATCCTATCTTTTAGATTGACCCCCGGTTTGACGTCCCCGGCTATGTCGTCTTCCAACCACGAGAGATAGTAGTATATATGACCGACGTGATACCTGTCTAGTTCAATGGTTTCTCCTTCCACGATGACCTTTTGGTTCCACATGTGTTGCATTTCGAACTTGAATGGGATGACATCCCCTTTGAAATCTGCCTTATACTAAACCATGTTGGAAACCCGAGGTATGACTTGTTTCCTTCCAGCTTGCCTCATTACCCTTATAGCCGCGTAAGGGTAGATGCCACGCAGCCTAATCAATACTAAGTGAGTAGTTCCTTTGGATATGATAATGAACTCACTACGAGGAAACCATTCAAACATCCAATGCACTTGCTCATCTGTCAGATTGCTGAAGAAACGCACCCAGCCTACAGCATTTTGAGGCTTTGCAAACATGTCTGGAATGAACATCATCTTCTTTAGATCATTCAGTGGCCTGCGCAGAAGCTCCTGGCGATACTCACCCCTCTGAAAGTGTTCCAGTAGCCAAACTTATAGCAAGGGATTAAAACCCTCAAAGTGTCCGGACCCATGCTTGCACCGATCGAGAGCATAGTATATCTCAGCTAAGATCATCAGGATGATAGTGTACTTTTGCCCCTCGATATCCTCTATTAAGGTCCTGGAAACCATGGCTAAACGAGTATGAATTCTTTCCCCTTGCACCAGAAAGATCAACAGACCCAGGAAACAGAATATGAAAACATGAACTAGGTGGTGCACCCATCCCAAAGAGGTAATGGCTAGCTCCTCATGATGAAGACGATATGATTTGCTATCCCCATAACACTCATAAAGAAATTCAAAGGGGATGTATGATTTCTTCTGGCACCAATAGTCCTGGACTATCCCATGGTAACTTGGCGAAACCCCCTATTTCTTCCAGGAGAGGAATCATTTCTATATTGCTAAATCGAAAAACAACTCTTTTCTCATCCCAAAATATGGTAGCATCCTCGATCAGTTCCCTATTTGGTTGAATGTTCAACAAAGATGATAGGTTACCCAATACTCTCCTCACATGATTTCTGTCACAGGGTGCAAGGTCATTTCACCAGTCAATTAGCAGAGGTGGGATATTTTGGACCATACCGAACCTGGGGATTTCGTGCTTCATTTTCTGCAAACAAATAAAGGTTAGCCCTTTCCCCCTCCAGATTTGACTATTTACGCAATAATAATCAACAAGTTGGCACGTTTTCTCCAAGTAATGCACATAATATGATGGTGTCCTTTGGGATTATGGAAATCCCGTTAGACTTTGGACAAGGTTCATCTAAGCGGGTTGATACGTCAATGACGTCTCAATCCGTACTAGGTTTAGTATGATGCATGCACATTTCAAATCGGAGTATGGTTTTTAGAGAGGTCTAGACTGGTACTCTCAAGTGGACAACTTGAGAGGGAAAGGCACGGGACCATCGACTGCACCGCTGATCGACTAGTCTACCACAAATAAGCCTTTCTGATTTAAAAAGGGTGTTTCCGGGAAAGCGTAGACACTCATCAAGTGCCACTATATTGTTAATAAGCACGAGTGGAGTACGATGTGGAGCATGCTTTATGCAGATATAGTAACACGTTATCAAGTATTTGCATGATAAAAGTGCATAAAATCCCTCTTGAAAATGCAACATACAGTTGTTCGTGCAAGAAAACATATTACGGTAAATATAGTCCAATATTCAAGATGTTTGTCCTTGTCCTTGTCCTTGTCCTTTATTTATTATATTTGCAAAACATAAACATACTAAAATTTATTTTCACATAAATTTAAAAGGATATTTCTTAGTTTCGAAAGACGAAAGTTGAATTCAGGGATAAGAATATACTTAGAAGCACATTGAACAGTATCATAATTTTTGCATGTATGACGTTATTGTCAAAACTTCTATATACCATCTGTGTGCTATTACATAAGTTATTCGGCGTATCTAAGTTTTTCAGTAGCATGACGGGCATATTTTTCTTCAACATCAATCTATATACAATGGAAGATCAATTTTAACTTAGTGTATTATATATAAAATGACACTAACATACGTAAAAAAATTAATAAACTTGACAACAAACATGTATGGTATAAGGCCATTTGGTATTAAAGTATTTAACTATTCTTCTTGGTAGTAATTATTGGTATTATTTTCTGCTGAGTCAAAAACAGAAAAACATTTTATTTTTACTATAAAATTTTGCAATAAACCTTTTATTTAGTTTATCGACATTTTCGTTTATGCAAGCTAAGATATCTTTTTAATTCTATCATGCGATTTGCATAAATTGCGTTTTAATCTAATGACAGAAATATTTTTCTTATAAAATGCACTACTATTACCATTGGGATTGATAACCAAGTGTTCAGGAAGAACCAAATCATCTTTTATTAGATGCTCTTCTTCGTTTCCGACACGAAGTATAACTTTGGCAAGCTAGCTTTTACAATCTCTGCTTTTATCAATTTTGGAACTACTGGTAATACTTGACTCAAACCATTAATGTTTCACCAAATGGTTCATTAATATCCAATATATCTCTAGAACTCCGAGCAATTATTTTGATCGTTTGACATTTAGCCATAAGTGCTTCATCCCATCTTATCATTTTTTCCTTATAAATTTAGCATCATTCCTCTGTTTTGATATATTTGTGATGGTTATTTAAGTTGTTTGAAGAGGTATATCAAATCTAAAGTGGGTGGTCTCACAATAAAATCGTTGTTGGTACACCATTTGCTATTATTGCTAACAGTGTCATGTCTCTTGATATAATATTTGCAAGTAATGCATGACATAGAAATATTATTTCGATTCCGCCGGAGACATCTATAAAGAATAGTCATGTTATAGCAGAGTCGACCCTTTATAATATAGTCTTGAAAGCTTGTTCTTGTTTAGGATTTAACTTTGATTGTACTTCCTCAGACACTTGTATAGCATTTTGATTCTTAATAATACACTAACCTTTTTACTTTGTGTTCTAACGCTCTTTTTATGGAATAAATTTATGTACCCAAAAATTTATTTTTAACTTGAATAAGAATTTTACTCATATGATGAATTTAAAAAATAATTGAATTGGATTCTCTTGCTAAATAATTAATTAAAAGATTTAATTATTTAGTTTTAACATAAAAAATAATTTATTCTATGTTGATTCAGATCTTAATATTAGTTCATCTCTTGTTTTGAATATTTAATCTTAATTATAATTTTAGCCACCATAAATTTTATTTTCAAAGAGTAAAAGATTGATATGACATTTCACTTTTAGATCTTTATGTCTGTAGAATCGGTAGTAGTATTGACGCTTACCAACCATTTTTTTTCTCTTTCTCACACATTTATATTCGTAAATATTTTCTTAGTTTTTATTTTTCTCAATTTCAACTCTTTTGTAAGGCCCCGTAAAATTTTGCAAAAGGATTCAAGTTTTGTGGTGCCGAGGTTGGGTGATGTGTGCTGAGGTTGGGTTGTAAGGCTCGTAAGCTCGCCGCGGTACGGACCTTTTGGGTTGAAGAATGAATTGAGGAGTTGATGGAATTTTTTGGCAGAAGAAGGCGATTCTGTGGTCAGTTTCGCGACCGCAAAACCACTCCGCGGGCCACATACCCGTCGCAGAGTTGAGCAGAAAATGGTTGAATTTTGAAGGTGGTTTTGCGGTCCATTCTGTGATCGTATATCCATTTTGCGGTCCACATTTTTCATCGCAGATTTGGCTTGAAGAATTTTATTGGATGATTTTGCGGTCCATTCTGCAGCTGCATAAGTGGTTTGTGGATCGCAGACCTGTCGCAGACCGGTCCAGACCAGCCCAGTTCTTGGCATCATTTTCGTGGTCCATTTTGTGGGCCGCACATATGTTATGCGGTCCATTCTGCGATCGCAGACCTGGGTTCGAAGGGTCCATTTTCCTATTTTTATAACCTGACTCCATTTTGATAAATAACCTTTGGGGCTTATTTTGGAACGATTGTCTGATGATTTTAGAGAGAGGAAAGAGTATTTTAGAGAGAGAAGAATGAAATCTAGCATTCTATTCATATATTCTTGTACCAATCTTCGAGAATCAAGAAGCCACTCACTAGACCACCATATATCCGGGTAAGTTCTTGTCCTACATCATCCATGCAAATTGTTTAGGGTCTAAGTAGATTGTGAAGTTGGGGATAAGCCATGCATGTGCCAATAGGTGGTAGAATGTGAGGTTGTTGAACTATTTTGGGTAGTTCTTGTTGAAATTGGTTAAGGGAGGAAGGAATTACCATTGTAGAACTTTGTAGTCTATTTTGCATACTAGATGTTTGACAAAATTCCTAAGAGAGTTACACCATGAGAATCCTTCTAATTATTATCCGATTTTCGCTATCTTCCTATAGATTGTTATTGCTAGAAGTGTTGGGACGTTGTAGTAACTTAAGGAAAGCTCGAACAAGGTATGTTGACTAAATTACTCTCTTAGAGTTGGATTACATGATGTGCCTGTAAGTTTCAAGTATGGTTGGCTCAAGTTCCTTATTCCCATGTTCCGAGTCGTTCCCAATAAATTCGATTGTCCCGAGTAAGCAAGTGTCGAGAATTATGTATTCAAAATATGTTCTGAATGTTCCTATCACATTATGTTATCCTTTGGGAATGTGTTCAAGAATGATATGTGTATTAAAATGTTATGGCTTGAGTCGTGTTTCAAATGAAAGTCCATTATGCTTAACTTGGAAAGAATACTCCATGCGTCTAAAACTCCAATTGCTTATATGTGTACCTAAAGTCTTGATTTGAAATGCCTAATTTTTGATAATCTATAAGGATTCTTGAAAGTGAAAGAAGAGGGTTGGAGATATAAAGTGTGGACAACGTGCCAAAAATAAAAATTATACTTGTGGCCAATAGTGCCAATGAAATGAAATGATGTGAGAAAGGTTATGAAATGAGCCTTGATTCAATTGTTCCAAATTGACTTCGAAAATAGATGTGCCTAAAAGCTTATGTACTCAGGTCATGCCCAAATGTGGCTGTTTTAACTAATGATATGCTTTGTAAGTATTTCCAAAGTGTTTTGAGCTCTTATATATTCATGAAATGAAATTGTGTATTGCCCTTTTGGGAAAAAGTATTTCAAGAATGAATGATGTGTTAAAGATTTTCTATTGTGACTTAATTATGCTATACCCCTTTTTGGGAAGAAAACCTTGTATGAAATCAATGTAATCAAACACTTATTTCTCATATGATGAAGCCTTATGAACCTACTCTTGCTCAGTCCAAACGTGCCAAGCGGTTGATTGGAATAGAACCCCTTGTACAAACTATCATCGTTTTGGGAATCTAGAGTTGTGGTATTGTGATTACACCTCTATCCGCATACATTGAGGTGAGGCGGCAGGGCCGCTTTGTGTAGAGTTATGGTATTGTGATTACACCTCCACCCGCATACATTGAGGTGAGGCGGCAGGGCCGCTTAGTATAGAGTTTATGGCATTGTAATTACACCTCCACCCGCATACATTGGGGTGAGGCGGTAGGGCCGTTTTGTGTAAAGTGTGGTATTGTGATTACACCTCCACACGCATATATTGGGGTAAGGCGGTAGGACCGCTTTGTGTAGAGTTTATGGTATTGTGGTTGCACCTCCACCAGCATACATTGGGGGTGAGGCGGCATGGCCGCTTTGTGTAAAGGCGGTTACAGAGGATCCCCGACTTAAAATTTATAAATGTTGTTGGAAGCTCTTGAAAAATTTGCTTTGACTTTAACGACTATATAAGCCCTTTATTTGTTACCATGATTCATCATATCCATGTTGTATTTTCAAGTCCTTGAATATGTATTTTGATTTTCATACTAGTACTATTCCACATGTACTAACGTCCCTTTTTCGTGGGCAGTGCATCTTTAATGGATGCAGGTGGTTCATTAGCGGGCAACTTTGGTCCTCGTTAGCAGTCACTCTCTATTCAGAAGGTTTTGGTGAGCCCTACTCTGTTCCGGGCCTTGTGTCATTTGATGTTGTATTTTGAGCTTTGAGGTATAGCCGGTGCCTTGTCGCCAACACTTTCATTCTTCTCTTTGTGGGTGATTTTTGATGTTGGGAATTAAACCAGTAAGTATTGGTATTTGGGCAAACATGTTTTTCATCATATCTATAAACTTGTAATATTTTGGAAATCATAAATGGATATCCTTTAATAATGAAAAAGAACGTGGAGCACCTGACTCTTCTCATGTCTATCACTTGTACTGATTCTTATGTTGTTAATGGGCAAGGTTGGATAGAAGGCATCTAGCAGACTTGCTTAACCGGGGTATCTCGGTTGAGCGTCGGTCGCGCTCCCCGGGTCGGGGCGTGACATATTTATGCAGTCCATTTAATATTATTTTTTTTATATTGGACATTATGGAGTGATAATGTATTGCCAATACGGAGGATTCTTATAAAATTAATTTTATCAAAACTTCCTACATATTTTTAATAAGAATTTAATAGACAAATTTTATTAATTTTAAAAACTTAAATATTAAAAATTCGCATATAAGATATTGTAGTCCAAAAAATAGATTATTGCAGTTATGTCCTTTCCCTATGAGTTCTTCCGTTTAATATTTTAGGGCTATTTTGGTATATTAATATTGTATTTATGCTTTTATAATAATATAGGCTCTCCTTTTTCTAAATAAATTTGGACAATATAATACATTTTAAAATTAAATTAGTATTAGGACATTATAATACGTTTTCAAATTAAATTAGTAATATGAATTTTTAAGAAGCATATCCTAAAAGTAATAGGATTCCATGATTAAAGATATTTAGTTGTTCAATTTTATACGAATTAGACAGCCCGAAAGTAATTGTACTAATAGGATTCCTAAAGGTAATCATGTAGGATTCCTAACGTGTAGTATTATGTCCTACAACTAATAGGATTATAAGGCTAATATCTAAAATTTCGGTTATGTCCTTTTATTATGAGTTATTATGGTTAATATTATAAGGTTATTTTTGTAAAGCGACATTATATTCATGCTTTTATAACAACTAGTTTCTATGAACGTGCGTTACACGATAACAATTGCACGTTGATTTTCGAGCGCTAAAATTTTGACATTCATACTTTTTATGTAAATTCTCAATTAATTATTTATAGATATTAAGCAACCAAAAATTAAATTTACCTAAAATATTATATATATGAATGCAATAGTTGATGTGAAAGAAAATATAACAATCTTCAAATGTTATTACACTTACATTATACTTGAATTTAAAATAATTTGACATCATGTCTGAACCTGCAAATGGTATATGCATTAATAGTATAGACATAAAAAATATAATCGTATCTTACCTTATACTTCTTTATATACGATATTTTTGGGTTTGTTCCCTTATGATACTTTGGATGCTTATTATGATTGGAACTCTTATTGTCGATATTGATATTTCTTTTGAAAATGCGATATATAATAGTCAATGTAATAAAATATGTTGCATCAAATATAGTCCAACACTTGAAAATATTTGACTATGTGTTATTTCCGGACAAATTTAAGAGGATATCATTCATTTTATGTAGTAAAAATTGAATTTTATATAAGATTCCTCATAAGTATTTCATCCCAAATAACTAATTCTGCTTCCTAATATTTAGCACCACCACTCTATTATATTGTTGGCATCTTTTTTGTCCTTTTGATATAAAAAAGAGTTGTTACAAATAGTATTATAGAAAGAATAAAATGAACATAATCTGCTCATAATAGTGTAGAAGTAATATTCCTATATAACATATAAAAAGATCAATTCCAGAACGTGTGCATGCAATATATATTGAAAGAAACCAACGAACCTTTGAACAAAAGAGCAGAAGCTGGATAGTATTGCTAGAGAAATTGCCTATATTTGTAATTTTAGAGCTCCACATGGAGTTAGGAACATAGTACAACAACTTATGTTTTAGCAATAGCTTTCCGTTAGGGATGCTATTTGAGTAGCTGAGATGTATTTGGATAAAAGTTGTGATCGCTTAGTTATGATTATGTATTTCTTCATGGTGATTAATAAAATAAATTTAATTACCAAAAACAGATCAATTTCCTTTTTTAATGCAAAAAGACTATTATAAGACAAAATTAGAGCAATATGAAAATAGAGCAATTGAATTTTTCTAAAATATTTATTTCATATTTTCTCAGAAATAGTTCACAAAGTTTTAAATAACGTGTACAATAAAAATTTTGATTTGTAAAATATATTTCTTACCTCAAAATTTTGTTTTGAATCATTTGCAATGTATTATAACTGTTTGATTCTTTTGACTTTCTTTCACATCAATATTAATTTTATATATTATCATTCATTTGTTCACAACACTAATCGCAATAAATAAACAATAATATCAAAAATTAAATTAAACGTAGTTATATTCCTCCGGTGTTTGATCTCAGTTTTCATAATTTAATTTTATTGAAGTAAAATATTGTCATTTTAAATTTTAAAAATAAGTAAACAAATAAGTAAACAAATAACGATTAAGCCAAGCGTATTAGGTTTTGTGCTTACTATGGTTAGATTATAAATTGAGTAATAAATATAGCTTGGAGAAATTTTTTATCTTATTTTATTTTGGTTTGAACGGATTGATTTCTTAGTGTTCAAAGGCAATTGGTATTTGGTAGTAGAAATCAAATTCTGATTAGGATGGGTATAAAGGAGTCTTTTATCCAATTGTGGAATTGTTTCTTTGAAGAAATTTTTTATATTTTAGAATAGATTGAGTCCCAACAGAAAAATGTTACTTAGTCCTAACCCAAAATTATATTTATACCCATTATTAAATTATTACAAAATAGAAATATTAACTTTAGGGGCAAAAATGTCGATCAATTTATCGAGAATATTTTTGTCTTTCAACATTTAACTTCCTAACATTGGCGCTGTTATAATAATATAGATATATAGATAAAAATTAAACATGAACTTACTTCATATTTACAAGAAGATCATGAGAAATATCATAAAAGTAATATGCATGTCATTATATCCAGAATAAAGCAAGTTATATTCCAATTCACGAGTGCATCTTTTATCAGAAAAACTTAGCAACAACAATAACAACAACCCAGTAGAATCCCATTAATGGGGTCTGGGGAGGGTAGTATGTACGCAGACCTTACCCCTACCCCGAAGGGGTAGAGAGGCTGTTTCCGAAAGACCCTC